>SIXB01000916.1:18967-51462 GCA_007018985.1 Anopheles bwambae
TCGCTCGCATAAAACGATGAGATGAGAAGCAACCGTCAGGGACCGGATGTACCCCCCCCCCCCCCAGCATACCTTCCCCATCACCCACCGAAAGCTTTGCAGTTGTGGAAAATGGATGAAAAAAAACAACAACGTGCAAACAAAAAATCGATATCAACCAAGCACCCAGCACCAAGCTCGTCTTCCTTGGGTGCAGTTCTTCAAGGGGTCTTTGGCCTTCTTTCTGTGAGTGTTTGTGTGTGCCAAAAAAAAAGAAAAAAAGAAGCTATGATAAACTCATTTCCGGGCTAATTACGGAAAATTCGCGGGCCGCGCGACGAACACTTTCCACCAATTGGGCATTTTCTCTCTCTCTCTCTCTCTATCTCTCTCTCTCTCTCTGTATCTCTCTCACACACACTCTCTTTATGGCAGGTGGATTTTGCTCCGCTAGGGTTTAGCGAAAGAGGGAAGACAAGGGAAGCAAACAAGGGACAATCGCAGCAGCCGATGATGAAAATTGGCAAGGTGTGAAAATTATAAACACGAATTTCCCGTCCAACCTCCCGGCGCCGGTCAAGCACGTTGATGACAGGCTAATGGGATGACAGGATGAGTTACCTCGCTCCCCCTTCTTTTTGGATTTTTGGTGCGGAGGGGGGGGGGGGGGGAGGTGGGCACTGCGAATCGATAACGAATTGTAGCGGAACCAGTTAGAGTGACCGCCGATGGGCGTCGAAACAAAATTAACCGCGCAATGTAGGTTGGAGCCGTTGCGCAAAAGGAGGGAGGAGGTGGTTAAAATGGGGGAAAATTCGTTTAAAATTCTGATCGTAACCGACCGTTGTCGACAGCAACCAACCGAACAGACCAGTGGGGACAACAATTTTGTGCCCGGGAGCCCGGTCCAGTGTCCTGCGTTTCGAACGCCAAACTCCAAAGGCCGTTGACACCGTTAATGGACAGGACAGGTTGGCTACGAGCAACAGTTTAATGAACACACAAGTTCCCAGGCGTCACTACCTTCCTCGGGAGCAACCCTTTTTTCCCGCGCGGTGTAACCATGGACCGCTGGAGCTTGCCTTTTATTGCGGAAGTGTCAGTCCCGGACTCGAGCGCTGCGCTATCTCGATGTCCGTCCGTGCGCTCCAACTTTTAGACGGCGCCCATTTGGGAAGCGCCGGAAGCACCGGAATGGCGAGGCGAGGTAGTGATGGTCGCCATGGTGACTATCAAGTCGGCTCGGTGTAATAACTTCGTTACCTTACGCGCGGACCCAGAGCGGACTAATCATCAGATGGGGTTTGGCAGATGAAGTCGGCTTCGGTTGAGCAGTAACAGATAAGGAAGACACGAACTGCGGGCAAGGGAATCTAGGACGATGGAGCAGCAAACAGACGAAGGCAAGTAAAAGAAAGGAAACCGCAGCACACAGGGCTGGGAAATGAATTTTGATCAGACACTGAGGGAAGCGAGCGACCGAGGGAGAGAGAGCGATCTGGGCAAATTGAATGAAAGCTCGTGCAAGCTCTTTCATTGCGTGCGTGCGGTTGTGTGTGTGCGTGGGAGGAGGCAGACAAATTGCAACCAGGTGCCCCCCAGGTACGAGCACGAAATCGGGAACGAAACTCCTTGCTCAAAGTGCTCCATCGCTGGCAAAAAGGGTTTTTCGGTAGCATATTCATGTATTCATTTCCATCGAAATGGGCGGTGGAAGCGCTACACTCCGCCCTGGCACGCCGTTCCCATGGGGATGTGAGATTTTTCGCCACGGCCTATTTCACTTTTTTGCCCGTTCACCTTTTCCCCGTCTTGCCACAGCCGCTTCCCCGGGGGAACCATTAGGGTGGTAGGCTTTCGTCATTCAATTTCGACACCCGTACACCCGTGGGTTGTCTTTGTGGGATTTCTCGACTCTTTTTTTGTAGTTGCTGGCTGTTTGAGGGTTTTGCGACAGGGGTGCACAACTTCGATTCGCTATAATCGCTTCTAGCATACAGAGCTACTGTGGAATTTGCAACGTTAACGGAGACTTCAAGAGTTGAATTCTAGAAGATGTATAAGTATTACTGATACTACAAACACACACCAAACATTAAAAACTACATCTACATTATCTCTAGAAACAACTAATCAGACACATGAGTTAAGCAAAGAAAAAGACCTTGACATTTATTCAGTGTCTCGATACATCTAGATCTCGATACAGTTGTTGAGATTCACACATCCATACAAGATACTGTTTGACTATGCTGATGCACACAATGCAACCAGTATCAAAGAAACGCATGGCAAACAAAGTGTAGCCCCTCTAGTCATTTTGAGGACCTGAAATTCGAAGGTATTTAACATGCACTAGAACTACTAATACAACCTATTCGCTATCACGAATGACCAGTTACTATAATTGTGTAATGTTAGCAGCATATAGATCAATATCAATAAAGAGGACATTAAAAACGAGTGGAGAATGTCCAATTTGGTCAGTGGACCTCACAAACTTCACACTAATAATATTCCTACATTGTTTAAGATATCAACGTGATTGTTTGCAGAAGCATAGCTGGCGAGTATCCAATAAGCAATCAATAACAATCCAATAAGTACTGTAAGGAGCTGTTCAATTTGAGACAATTTGAGGCTTTCAACATTAAGGTAACACCTCTTTAGCTACGTACTGTAGAAGGATAGTAATGCGGAATTTAAAACAACCAGTCCCAATGACTCTTAATATACACTCCTGATAAATCTTGGAATGTCAAGAGACTTAGAGCCTACTTTCGACTACAGTTTGGATGATAATTTTGTCTACATCAAGATTATACTTAAAGCTGCAATTTCCAATACTTTGGAATAGCTTTTATATTAGCGGGGAAGCAAGGATTCCGTTGAGTTTTAAACTCAAAACTTGACTTTTGAACATCTGTTGTAAAAGGACTAGATTTTCCTCTTAAAAGCTCCAGCCGCCGCACATACCGAGGTTGTTCTTCCCTGCCTTCGGTGTGCTTCTCTCTTATTTCATATTTTGCACCCACGAGATCTGCGTATCGTCGCGGTACAACGGTACACGCCGCTTCAAGGATAGTACGCACTTGCACAACTGCTACAGATAAGCTTAAGCACCAAGGATCTTGCCTGCTGCCTTCCGGCTTATCTTTGCTCCGAGGTGTAGGTGGGACGAGTGGGCCAGTCGGTATTAACCGGCACACATACACACACACACACACACAACCGGTAAAACTCACGTGAAACTACTTCGGCGCTTTCATTTTTTGTGCATGTGGTGCTAAATTCGGCGGGTACGAATGGCCCAAGGCGCTCGGGGCCTGAAAACGCATGCATTATGAAGCAGCATGGCATGGCCCTGTGGTTCACGTGAAATTGCGCCCACACCCAGCCAAAGAAAAAAAAGGGGGGGGGGGAGGGGGATAAAGAGATCAGAAGGTTTCCTCCGTTGTCTCTTTACCCGCAACGGGTTCTTTTTCCCCTCTTGCTACAGCCGGGGTATAAAGGTGGCGATAGCGTAAGCATGCCACCGTTCTTTTGGGGTGGATGCGGGATTTTGGGCCCGTTCTGTCTGGATTTGATGGCCTTTGTGCAAAACGTCGTCCCTCTTTAGATCTTTTCAGTTCATGTGTACAATCATCATCATCATCATCATCAGCATCATCATCACGGTCGGCATCAGCATCATCCTTATGAGTGTTGAGAGTTATCGCGCGTAACCCTTTTTTCTGTCGGGCCGGTCTAGGGTCCAGATGTCCATAAAAACCATACACCTTATTCTTATTCCGCTGCGATGCGTAAGGGACAGAAAGCTGAGAAATCGAGAATGGAGGACGGATGGATTCCATTTCAAACTGCGTCAGAAGACAATCAATAAGGACGCCCCCCATTTTAGTTTTAGACAGCTTTAAAACCGACTTTACAAAGAGTGTGTGGTTGATGTGAAAGTAGTGACAGAAACGCATGTGATGGGATGGGAAAAATGGCGAACTTGAAAACGAAGGAAAAGCAACCAAAAACACATACGGAGCGATACAAGAGAGACGCACACACACATAACAGATATTATATTGACGCTTAGTGTACAGCACGGTCCCACCGACCGAGTGACGGAGTGACACAAGGGGCAACACACATACATACATACATACACACATAGAGGTACACACAGTGCACGGCGTCGCGCGGCAACGCGGGCCACTGAGGACTTACTAATCATTATGGTGAAGGCGCTTGTCAAATGTCTTCGTACGCTGCCACTCGTGTTGGTACGCGCTCGACTACGGAAGAAGGTTGCGTGCGTGGTAGTAGTACTAGTACTGGTAGTAATGGTTGTAGCAGTTGAAATAGCAGTAGTAGTAGTAATGGTAGTAGTAGTAATAGTAGTAGTAATATTAATAGTAGAAATAGTAATAATAATAGAGTAGTGGAAATAGTCTCCCCTTTTTTTACCTTAAAAACGCATACACACACACAATCTTTCTCTCTCACACACACGCTCTCTTTCTCTCTCACACACACGCTCTCTTTCTCTCTCACACACTCTCTCTCTCTCTTTCGCTCAGCCTCTCACACTGACTTACACCTTTCTTTGTAGTTAATCTTTTTTGTTGTATGGTATGTTCCGTAAAGTGATAGAAAAAAATAATCTCCCCGGATAATCTTGGTTCGACGAACCGCGAGCACACTTTTCGGTCTCAACGCACACACACACACACTCACAGACACGCACGCGTTTATCTTGAACTTGAGCACTTGACAGCTCTGTTAAGGTGCAGTTGGGTGAAAATTTGTCAAAATTCGCTGCGGACATGCGGAACGGGATGGAAATCGTGGAAATAAGGGGGAGAGGCACGCGGGGGTAGGCTGGTAGTCACTTCAACGAGTGCGGTTGTTATGTAAAAGGCCGAGGCGAGACTAGCAAATCTTTCACCACGTTTCGGTGCACGCATACGCATTCAGAGACGCACACGCACTCCGCGCACACACAGGCACACACAGACACTCACAAATCGCACACAAATTTCACACGCCCACAACAGTTCAACACCTGCTCCCAACACACGGAAACACTTGCAAAAGCGCACGGACGGAAAACTAACCTCGGCACTCGGTCTCTTCTGTTCTGTTCACTTCTTTATCTGTTCGCGTTTACACCACCGCGATTGAAGAGTCCAACTGTTCGAAAAGGTGGGGGGGGGGGGGGGGAGATGATGCTCAAAGGAGTGGCGGAAAAGCGACGTTTACACGTTCAGGGTGTGCTACACACGGGGGCAGCGAAGAGATGCTACAAAGAAAGGAACCACCACCCAAACTCTTCTGTGTCTGTGTGTGTGGTTCACTACACGTTTAGTGTACTACTGAGAAGGTGTTTGGGGGGAAGGCAAGCCTACTACAACACAACGGGAGTCTGCGGCTATGGCAACTATGGGATAGAATTTTCCTCCGATTGCTGCGATACGCGTCCGTGTCGGCCCCCTTGGCAGCACAAAGGATTTTCTTCTCGCCTTTTTTTGTGTGCTGCCTGCCGGAAAGGACTGTGCAGGGGGAGGGAAGGTGGGGAGAGGGATGGTACAAATTACGACCGTTTCGGGAAGATGGAAGTGTCCTTTAGCTGTTGGAGGATGCTGGTAGCCCTCGTAGTGCCCTCTCCTGCAGCAATGGGGTGGGCTTTTTTCTCGCATAAATATCCGTTTTAAATTGTGCACACACACACACACATGTACGGAACAGAGCCTGATGTCTTCAATTTGCTTGCAAACTCCCGCACACACAATCACACATACCAGGTGCACACACACACACGCACGTTCACGCACCGTGCAATAGCAATAGCAAGCAATATAGAGGAAAAGAAACCCCGAGGGAAAGCACACATACGACGCTAGAAAAAGCACACGACACACGTCCTGTTAGTCGACCGTGGTGACTGACTGAACTGGAAATGGGATCTGCTCACGTTTTTGCACGCGCGTGTCGTACTATCGCGAGCGAACGGATGAGCGAGCGAGCGAGCTAGCGAGCGTACGAACTCGCGTGATAGAAAAAGCCGATCCTTGGGCGCCCTCTGACGCCTTGGAATGGTGTATGGTTGGGGTCGACCGAGCACCGGGTTACCACCGGGTTAGCAAACGCTTTGCCCGTGCAGCAGTGGCGAGCGTGCCTTCAACGGTCCAAATTCTCTCGCGAGTAGCAGTAGTAGTCGGCAGACCGAACGGGATGAATCTCTGCTCCCGGAGCGAAAGCGGAAGAGATTGTACTTTTCGCGTACTCCCGCCCCGCTGGCTCATTTGCACAGCATCCTTGATGGAGCAGCCGGCGAGCTTTCGAGAGGGCAGTGTTGCCAGACCGGTACTGTGTGGAAGCTGTATGACAGCCGTTTGAAGTGTAGGAAGGTAAGGGAGGCTCAACATTTCAATCAAAAATAGCTCAAAGCTGTTTTGAAAAAGTTGAAAACAAAAGGATAACCATGTCCTTGTAGTATTTTGTGTGTAAAAAGGACATGTTTCGCTACAGCTAAGGATAATGCTAAAGCTCCGTTAAACTTGAAAGCTACGTATGAAAGCTCCCAAGTTTGAACGGCTTTGTTGAAAACTGGCATGCAAGCTTGCGTGATAGTTACCATGTTCGAATGAGAGAAAATTTGAATTTTGAACGTTGACGGTTGGAGGTTTAAATGAAACCGCGGGTTCATTCAATGCTGCATCAGTATAAGCTTAGTGTAAATATGATTTTTAATTTGTGCAATTTCGAATTTACACAACATTTTTACACAAATTTCGAACATTTTAAGATTTACAAAGAAAAATGCTAAACTCAACCCTCGTTTTTAAAGTAATAAGTATTTCTAGTTTATTTCAACATTCGTTCGTCAATCTCTCTCTCTCTCTCTCTCTTTCTCTCTCTCTCACACACACACACGCCAACAAACTCATTCTTGTTTTGTTCTACTGACAATCCGCCCCACAATCCAAACCCACTTTCCTCCCTACAGCAATACGCACACCTATATTTTTGCTACAAACGCTTCCGATAGCTTTTCTTCCTTTCCCTTCCGATAACATTCGCGCTAGTTTATTATCCTTACCGAACTAATTTGCAGCGCACGTGTCGCATGGTACGAACATTCCACACCTAACTTAATTTGTACAAAATGGCGATAAAAAGTAACTAAACACAAAAAGAATGGGGGAAAAAGGAGAGGAAAGAGGCAAAACTAAAAAAGTTAAGCTAATGAAGTATTAAAGATGAATGAAAAATTTACATCCACACACAAACAAACAGAACTTAAAAAAAGAACCGAAATATGTATGTGGAGAGATAGAAGCCAAAACTGAAAAAGAACAGGAGTATAAAGGACTTAGCTAGTATTGTTGATGTTTCAAAGTTGTTGCTGTTTTTTTTTGTCTCTGTTGCCATCAAGTCAATTCACTACCCTTCCCAATAGCTAAACAGCACCAGAACAGAACAGCAGTTAAAGTGCTAGTTTTCCACCGTGTATCGTCTCTCTAACTCTCTCTCTCTCTCGGGGAAAGCTTTCCTGAACACATACGGCTTTTTGTTTGTTTGTTTGCTACTTTGCGACATTCATTTGCTCACAGCTCCATCTTGTTTTGCTTGCTTGTTTTGTGGTTTTATGTTTCGTTTCATGAAGCGCTCTTTATACTTTTCTATCCTTCTATTCAACACGTTCTCCGATGCCTTGTTTTCCCCGTTTTTGACTTTTTCTTTTGTTTGTTTTTTATTTGCATTCACTCATAGCATTGCTTATTAGTTTTATGTGTAATTTTTCTTCTTTGTGTGTTGCTTACGCTCTACTGCTTCTCTGCGTACTTAGCTGTCGATTCTTTACACTTGCGTGTGTTTACATTAACTAAATTGCACATTGATGTTGTTTTTTTTGCAATTCAGTGTAAAAATTGCAGAATTAAACAAAAAATCTAAAAAAAAACAACAAAAAATAGCCCTTGAAGGCTTGAAGAAAAGTGGCATGGATGGTTTGATGGATGTTGATAATAAGAGTGCGCGCCCTTCACGATCAGTTCCTCCCTACAGCTTCCTTATTCCCGTTATAAGCGCTTGTGTTGTCCTACTCTTTTAGATGCCTCTTAGCTCATAACTGACGATTCTTTACACAATTTACTTTACTTTACTACTGCTTTAATTCTTGTTTCTAACAATGTAACCCCTCCCTTGCTGCAGCACGCGTTAAAGCTACCAAACGAAATATTACTAATTACTGTACACACCACTACCACCTTCTTGCTTGCTTGCTCCTCGTTGCAGCTCGTAAGCGTACACCACAATCACTTATCATAGATACTGTGGGGGAGAAGGAGGGGGAGGGGGGGGGAGTGTTTTACAAAAATCGGTTTTCCAATCAGAATGAGCAAAGGAAACAAAACCAAAAGGAATCTTAATGGTGTTTTCTTGAAATTTTCCAAACAGGATTTTCTCGCATTTTTTTTTTGTGTGCTTTCAATACACATACACGCGTGAAACAACACGCACTTGATTATTTCTCTTACATTACAGTGTGTTAGATATTTATGTTGCAGTTTTTTGAAGTTCTACGCTCCCTCCCCCACCATTCAGCCTAAGTATGATTTGAATTTAGATTTATTAACTCTAGAACACTCTCTCTCTCACACACACACACAAACGGACACGCGCCCATACACACTCGCCTTATCTATGCAAGAAATTATGTTACGCTTATTTCACTTGTGTCTCCCCTAAAGCCTAAAGCCGTACCACTAGTGTCCCGAGAGTTTTGATCACACAACTGGGACTACCATTTACGGATGTTCGTCCGGTATACAACACTACCTTCATCTAGCAAAACAGCCATTTATATGTATCTGTGTATGTGTATGTATAGTTTTTTTTTTGCAGCTATATGCACCATTTTGCCCTATCGGAACCTACTACAGCTAGTCTGTGCAATCGTACCTTACGATCGTTTAACGTCGCTCTTTAACACCTTTTTGTAGAGTAGCAATGCGCGTGAATCAACTAGCGAGAAAGAAAACGACAAACGCACCAACATCGGTCATGTACACAAACCTACACGATAATGAGTGTGTGTAAAGGGGATGAACTCTTAGGGGATGTTTCTGTTTTAACAGCTAGCAAGGATCGTATTAAGTCGACAATATACATACAGCTGTTTGTTTGTGTGTGGTGCAATAGCTTTCTTTCTCGTGCGACGTGCGCACACACACCCCTACCGTCGAGTACAAATAGAAGATTTTGTTGTTTTCTGTTTTGTTTTCCCTAATGGCACTGGCAATTTATTGGATTAGAAGTTCTACACAGAGTAATGTGTACCGTTTTAGCTATGATTTTCGCTGCACTCGCTGCACGCTCACACACATACACGAACCGCTCGCCATCGTATCGTCAGCTTTCAACTGGGGCTACGGCTGCACTCGTTTAGTGATCGAGTTGAAAATGGAGAAGTTTTCCTTTGCAATGGAAATTTGTATGCTGATTTGGTGCTTTTTTTTAATTATCAAATGAGTGACAAACGACCAACACGGTCGCTTGTCACAAAAATGATGATATCACCAAACAACCAAGCGTCTGTGGTAGTAACGTGTTAAGTAGCGAGAAGAAGCTTGTGCAGCCATCGCTTGAAAAACGACCAATACGGGGCGGGCGGCTTGCTGGGAAGGGCTTGTCGGCGAAACAGATCGTTGTACCAAAACCAGAGCAACCGGAGTATATATATAGCTTAGCTTAACAACCTATATTGTCGTCACGTATGTACAGTTTCTTCTCCTAATTGCTAACTCGACAAGCTACATTTGATTATTATATACGTATGTTTATGGGTTTCATACTTCGCAAAAGCTTATTCTGTACACTATCGGGCGGTCGCCTTCAAACGAACGATTCTATTATCCCCGCCCCAAAAAAAAATAAACGAAACGCACAAAAAAATAATTAAACAGTACTATTATAACAAGATAAGATCAGGTTTTTAGTGTTTAGTCATAACAAAAAACGGTCGTAAAAGGAAGACCAATAAACAACTTTCAGTTGAGTTTTCACACAGCGCGGAAGTATTATGAGTGGGGAGGGCGGCTTAAGGGAATGGGAAGGTTGACTTAACTAAACCAGTGTTTGTCACCCTTTTCCCGGTGCAGCGAGTTGTTGTTGCACACCTTTGCAATGTTGTTAGTTATTAAACGGTTAAACAATTCGTTTCGTACACAAAAAATCAAATCAAATAAAAATTCAACAAACAATTTAACAATGAGCTTTGATGAGATGTCACTACCAGGAGAGGGAGAGAGAAAAAAACACAAATAAATCCGTAAATCTTAGTCCCTACTATAGTTAAAGAACGAACGAAACAAAAAAACAACTCTTTCTCTCGCTTACTATGTGTGTGCGTGTGACTTTTGTTGTTGTTGCGCATCTTAAAACAATGTACTAAGCTGCTCCGTACGCTACACAGCTTAGAGCTCGCCATAAGGATAGCTGCATATAGGTACTAAGGTAAAAACTATTGCAACTAACGCTACTCTACTACTATCGCTCCTACTATCGCGCCTACTATCGCTCCTACTACTAATCAACTCTACCTGTCATTCTATCTTGTTTACTAGCCTTCGCTGTCATTCACACAAGAGACTCCATTCATTCTCTCGCTCTCTCTCTCTCTCTCGCGCTCTCTCTCTCTCTCTCGCTCTCTCTCACACACACTTACGCTCTCCCATACACTATATGTACAATAAAAACAAAAAGCTTGGCTTGTCTGTTTAATTTCTCATTTTGCAGAACCTTTTCCCTCCGTTCGTTCTCCCCGTTTCTGGTACGATCACGTACGATCAGCAAAGCGATGGTGTTGTTCAGCACTTCCCACGTGAGTCGTTTCGGTCGTCGGTGTTTTGTTTTTATGTTCTCCTCCCCCAATCGGCAAGCTGGGCTTTTCTTTCAAGGGGATGCATTCTAAAAGAAGAGAGAGAAGAAAGTGGAAACGAAAATTAGATCATTTTGAAGAGGAAAAAATAGATCATAACGGTCAAAAATTTGAATTAATGATTAATGGAAATAGAATAACATTCATAATAACATTCTACTTCATAACAAACCTTTTACACGTTCAAAAAGTGTCTTCAAATTTACTAAAAATGCGCCCACCATCAGTACCGTAATTCAAAAAATCTCAAGTCCGTATTGTAAAACGATCCTCCCTTTGCCCTCATGCAGGCTCCATTGAGCAGCATCCACTTGTGTTCGAGACTATCGATTGAGACTATCTCCTCCGGTACTGCTGCTGCTGCTGCTTGTACCACACGCCGAGCTCTTTATAGGAATTTCAATCACTAAGCTGCCGGTGTGACGGTGGACGGAGGACGACATCGACGACTAAGCGGATGACTAATCCCTTCGCCCCGACACTTGACACGGCGCAAGAAGCGCAACAATGTGCCACACTCACACTGTCGTCTGTCGTCTGCTGGTGCAGCAGTGGATTGCAATCTGTAGTCTTTTAGCTTACCGTTTCATTGAACGGGCGTACAGAAGTGGTGTGTTTGACACGGTGAAGATTATACCTTCTTCACGCTTTAGCAGCTCCCTTGACCTGACACTACGTGACACATCCGTGTGTCCTTAACCCCCGTGGCATGAAGTGATTTCAATGCGAATGAATCGACTCAATAGGGTAGCGGCTTCCGCCCAATTTATCAACACACACACACACCGTACCAGCGAGCACTGCTCTCGATAAGTGATCCACTACATCTATCAAGCACGCGAAGGTGCAGAAGATGTTGGCGACGATGAGGATGATGATGATGATGGACGAAGTTTCGTCAAATATTCATCACCCATATCTCGAACGGGATAATACAATCCCCCCCCCCCCCCCCCCCCTCCGTGTATCCGTCGATCACCATCAGCGTCACGTTTAAGGATGATGTTGATATCTGACAGTTACGACAATGCTTCGGCGAAAAGGTTCGGAGCGCGCTTCCGAGATATGGTGGCAATAACCGAGCCAGTTAGTGAAGGAAGAAGTTTCCCGAAATGTCTTCCCAAATTTGATGTGTTTTGTCACATTTTTGTTGCGCTTTTTTTTTGGTCCACAATCGTGATTGCCATCGCGCGCGGGCTTGATCGAGGTGTGACAGGAATAAGTTTCGATTATGGAATGATTAAATATTCATTCACCTTTTCACCACACCACAAATCAGTTCGTCCTGTGTACTCGAGATTTGCTTTCTTTTTCCCTCTCTCTTTCGCACAACTTTTTCCCTGTTTAGCGCGATACGTATATGAGCGAAGGAAAAGTTTTTCCCTTCCCTCCTACGATTCCTACTCATTTTTCTTAACCAACCCGCTGTGATGTGATGTGCTCACTGTGACATGACACGGGGCTGATTTTGAAGCCCTTTTTTTTGGCCTGCTTTACGCAAATCGTCGCTAAGGCAACACCCACGGTCATTGAATGCACAAGAGAGAGAGAGAGAGAGAGAGAGAGAGAGAGAGAGAGAGAGAGAGAGAGAGAGAGAGAAAAGAACGACGTTTTTTCTTTGCGGTTAATGAAAGCGTGATAATATCGTTTGTGCGCAAATTTGAACTTTCTCGTTTGCGCGGGCGTGGGGAACAACCTTATTGGGTTTCGCTCAATTCGTTCATGAAGATTTAATTTGATAAGACTTTTCGCTAGATGAGGGGGCGTAAGAGATGAGAAGCGATTGCTTTTATGCATTGAAGCGCCCGCCACTGCTTACCAGAACCGCGTACAACACACAAAAGGGGTTTATAAAAATTAGATGAAAAAAGGAGATGAGGACGACGAAAGCCGGGCGGATGAAGAAAGATGTTCGAAATCGGTTCATAAGATTAGAGAGGATGGTTTTTGGGATTTTCATTTGTGTGGCATTGATTAAACGGAATTATTAAAACGTTCATATTCGCTCCTCTATTCCGAGCTTTAAAAATCACAGAATTGGATTCAAACCACAGAATTGGATCATCAAGAAGATACACTTGCAATATCAAGTTATGATTTTAACTTAATTCTTAGATAATATCTACTTATCTAGATTTAATTCACATCAAGACAACAGTAATGACCATAGAGATGAACATTAATTGTATTATATTAATGCACAATAAATCATATCTTAATTAATTAAAATGTATTCAACAAAAGAGCCCCGCAGTTGAAATCCCAAAGGCGTCACCCTCAAATAATCACTCCCCTCTCTCCTACCTACACATCTCAACTAATCCTACATTGATTCATCCCTTCACACACATCATTATCTCGGCATTCATGAACGGCTACAACAAGAAAGCGAAAGGAAAAAAAGGACGACACCACCATCCCATCATTATGCCAATGCCGTTTGATTTTATAGGTGTCCTTAAGCCAGCAAGCAGCGTACAACACGAAAAGAACAGCCTTTCACACACACACACACACTGGGAAGGTGGGTCGGTCTGGCCTCTTCATTACGCTAATCGGTCCCATCCATAAAGTGTCGGGGCAATGGGAAACGCACGCGTCAGAAGTCGGAAGTATGATGCGCGGCCCGGATGATGAGAAGCACTTTCTCCTCGCCGTGCAAATGTACAAATGACCATCATTTCGATTGCCGACGGTCCGACACAGAAGCTTCCATGCGTCACACACACTCTAACGACGACGAGGACGGATATAAGCCGCAAGAGCAAAGAAAACTGGCGATGAAAGTGAAACGACGACTCCCGGGGGGGCCTCCTTCTGTGTGCCCAGTGTGGCGGCATGGCCAACGAAAGCATAAGGATGCCAGCAGCTACAACAACGCCCCAAATTGATACAATAGGAAACGTATACAATTATTTATCCTTCCACCGCTCCGGTCCGCACATGCACACACACACAGCCTCCGAAGGACAGAGAAACATTGAGCGGCATCTGATTTCCGCCCGATTTGTGCTCTCGACTGCAATGAACCAGGGCGGGCGGAGGGTGGCATCCTGCTAACTGCAAACATTTATATTAGATCCAATTGATTCTTGTACCTTCTCCTGCTTCCCTGCCACTAGTCCGGCCCCCTCACGAGAGGCTGGGATTCGGAGGCAAGTACTTGAAGTACGTGGCACCGAGAGAACGACCGTCTGCTCGGGATGTCCAATTGCGTCTGTCTCGGTCCATTCATCCCATTTCTGTGTGTCTTTCCGCTCTCTCTGTACATACCCATCCCCGTGGCCAAGGATGATCTTGTACGTTTGTGTTCGATGAAGCAAATTACCGTCAACCGTTTGTCGATTCGATTGCTTTCACTGGGGGAGAGTCGTAGACGTGGACGTGAACGTTTCCTTTTTGGTTTGTGGTGTTGCTGCTGCTGCTACTGCTGCTACTGCTAGTGTGTAAAGACATTTCTGTTTTCTGTGAAGGACAACCACAAAAGAGGACGACACTTTACGTCCCCTCTACCCTCTCTACCAAGCGGCGGACGAAGTGTAGGAAAGGCAAATTGGCCATTGAGCAGGGCGGCAACAGCGAGAGCATCGATTTCATTGTCCGTCCTCGTGGCGTGGCGTCATCGAGTGGCTTATCTCTGGTGAGCCGGACTCGGAGCCGGTTCTGTAGGTCATCCGGAAAATGGGAGCAGAGGGTAGATTACTTGGTCGGTTGGCACAAAAGTTGCCTCATCGGTGTGTGGTGTGTTTAAGTTTATTTTAAAAAAAGGTCATTTTGTGACATGTTTTTGAACCACTTTTGCATTCCACTTTAAGCTGAATCATTCGGGGGGGAATTAATTCCTTAACACCACAAACGCTGATTTTCGCCAAACCGCACTGTTCGATTTTCCTCTCTAATGCCTGAAACCACAGCAATGAAACTATTCATTGGTGCGCCGCGCTTGCTCCTTCGTTCCCACAGTTGGCACAGCAATAGCGGAAGCGGACATACTTAACCAGTGTTCACAGCCACTTGTCGTCAGCCAAGCAGCGAACCATAATACTGCTAACAACGCCACCAGGATCTTCGGCCAAAAACGCTTTCGACGCAGCAGTAGTGCTCAAAGGACGACGCTGCCTTAGGAAATGAAGTGAAGTGAAGTTGAAAAGCATAATTTATATCATCACACTTTCACCATCACCGCGCGCGCTCCTCTGTGAGTGGTACAACACACACCACGCATCTTTCGTTTGGTAGTAGGAAATTGAAAAAAAAAAAAAACGGCACAAGAATGTGAAAATCACTCGAAATCGTTTCGCTTTTCATGTCGCATTTAGCGGTCACGGAGCGTCAGGCGAAAGAGCAGCAGCTTAAGCCTGGGAAGCGAATCAATGTAGCGCTTTGTACAGAGATGTACTGCCCGGAGGAGGAGGCGGAGAGGGTAAGAGGATGCAGTCGACGGCAAGTTGTTGCGTTGTTGGGGTAATTGGATAGGACCTAACGGGCGCCACCAGCACCGAGCGACCAATTCAATGAATCATTTTGAATTTTTGTTACGTCTTGCAAAGAGAAGCACAACACACAGAAGCAGTCGGTGTTGGAGTGTTGGACAGGGAATGATTTCTTTTAGATTCGTTTTTTTTACTGGTTGTTTCCCTTACTGAAGCAAACGCCAAAAATTCGCTTCTTTTGATAAGGCTAAAATGCGCACAAAAACGCAACAAGTTAATGGTGAACAGTTTGTTGGTTTCCTTCTGCCTATTGTATGGGTGTGTTCGCGACCAGACCTCAGACCAGGACACCAATAAAGTGCCCATAATATGCTTTTTGGTCGTTTATGGAACGGCAGATTAGGCAAGGAAGTACCCATTATAGGGAGAGAGAGTGTGTGCCAACAACAATCGAACAATCGGTTGTACATTTTCAATTACAAAAAGGGACCCACACCCCCTATTTAAATGTAATTGAAAGGTTATTGATCGATCGGAGTTCTGCGGAGTTTGTTTGGATCATTTTAGTGTGAAATAAATTGAATTCCACGCTCTTAACTATGATATATTGGGAACTTCTTTAGTAGAGCAATGTCAATAATTTTGGAAGATCCTAAGTGGACTTTGTGGCTTTGGAGACTTTTTCAGTGCCACGCAGGCCGAATAGTCAGCTCTCTCTATGGGGGGGGACGGTCCATTCTAGAATTGAACCTACGGCGGACATGCAATCGGATCCTTCAAGTTGACACCAGTATCACGGGATCGCTCCACGTGGCTTGATCAGCATTTTGCAACTTCTTGATGTTAATTATCGTAAGAACTGTAAAGAAATACTCATTCATTCTGGGTCATTCTGGCCATGACGAGTTTGGCGGGAAGGAATAAGGAGCGGGGATCTGTCACGAACGCGACGTGAGGGGACATAGATAGGAATCGAGGATAGAAGGGCGGGAACATCCAGGTCATTGGAAAGGAGGCATGCAAAGAAATATAACTGGATGTGATAGTTGCGCGTTCTCAATTACTCTAGCCCGAGCAAACGGCATCGGAAGGATAGCGACACGAGTGAATTTTCGCTGAATTCATTCGATCCTATCGATCAGTGTTAGTGTTAGTCATAAACTACCGACGCATTCTCAAGTATCGGGCGGACCCAACAGCAGTACAGGTACTTTAAACACATAGGATCAGTAATTTCAGAGGACATACGAATAATGAGCATTTTATTGGCCTTAATAAGGGTGATTTCAATGTGAACGAGAGTTTCTCGTCGATCCATACTCCAAGGTCTTTTGTGACAGTAGCTCTGTTAAGTACAGTGTCACAAAGAACGTAATCATGCTCGATCTTATGCTTAAGTCCCTAATAGCCTTTGTCGTGTATGTCTTGTTGGTTTACTGGTTTAATAGGATAGTTAATCCTGTTCATAGAGACCGCATTCCATATGAGTCACGCAGGAAACGCCTTCGTCTTTCAGTTAAATCTTACGACTTGACAACTGTGACGCAAATAAAAGACTGACATAGCAGTTCTTCTTCAAGCAACAGGATCCACTAAAAGATTCGCCTTACATCTAGGCTCCATCGCATAAACAGCCCCTAAAACTGTTGCTCCAATAAAAATTGAATGTCCTTTTCTTGCGTCGCAACAAAAAAAAAAACCATCAAAAACTTCCATCCAGTCACGACGCGATAGGGTTGTTACCCTTTCCTTCGATTCACATAAAACTTTATTACTTCCTATGCTCGCGTGGCTCCCGTAACTTGCAGTAGTAGTAGTAGTAGTAGTAGTAGTTTCACTCCCCATTCCGCACACTCCACATCCCCTCAAAGACTCTATATTATGCTTATGAGCTGAATATGTGAAGCGGAAAAGAATGTGTCTGCCTCTAATCCACAAAAAAGCCCTCTCCCCTTCATAAGGGTAGAGGCTTCCCAGGCGCCACCGATTTTAACTCTATCGTTTGGGGCCACAGCGAACCCGATGGGGCGTATATGATTTGAAAATAAAAACTCCTCCACATCCCTCCAACAAAAAAAAACGAGGGAAAATCTAAATCATAACATTAGATGGGCTTGGAGTTTGAGCTTCAGCTTTGCGCGTCGTTTTACTAGGACATTGGGTGGGGATGGCAGATTCCAAGATGCGATCCTGCTGGCCAACAAACGGTTTGCGTACGTCAGCAGCACCGTTTTATTGAATAAAAAGTGATTTAAACTTTTTTTTCCATTTGGGTAGAGAGAATGGCCACAGGCCGCGGGTTCTTTTCGCAACTTTTTATTGACTTCGTTATCGTCGGGGTCGTCATCTTTATCGTGACGCCTCGCTTCCTCCTTATTCGCCACAAGAACTCGGAAGGTTCCGCAATGTATGTCCCCGCTCTCTTGTTATTCCCTTGGCATACTGTCAATGCAAAATGCGGCAAATTTTCCAACTTCAATCAAGAGATCACAGAGAATGAAAAAAAAAAGGAAGTAAATCTACTGCTTAAAAATGCTTCAATTCCTGGATCCTTCCATAGCTCACCACTTCACTCCACTTCCCGACAGTCCGGAGGGGTCCGTAACGAGAGAGCATTAAGTTTTTAGACTAATTTGATAAATGTGATAAATGCTGTCCCGCTCACCGGTGACAGATTGTCCTTGCGGTGATTTAATTATTTTCGGACCGGTCTTGTGATAAGAGAAGCACACCAACGCGCTTTCCTCGTGGGCTTGCAAGTGGTTCAGGCAAATCAGGGAGAGCGCGGAGAACGGTGACAAACGGTCCTTGTCCGTAGTTGTTGGGAAAACGACCACTTTTTGCTTAGGTTTCACTTCGTTTTTTTTTCCTTCACTGTTGCTTCTACTTGAAACAGTGCCCCGAAGGTTGAGTTTATTAGCTCTGTGTGCAAGCTTGACGTTTTGCATACCAATTGCCCCGCGTCCACATTCTGGGTGGTGTGCACAAGAATTTCATAAAACTCTCACGACCTTCCTCCCGTGCAGCCGTAGTGCTCTCCACAGAAAGGAGCTGCTGATAAGAAGCTAACGCGGTGGTAACGGTGCAATGCCGTGTTTGCTTCCCTTGGTACCGCCATGCTGCACAACACCCCAAACAAAACCGGTGATGATTGTTCACGTTATGTCAATCAAATTATTCCATTATTTCCCATTGCCTGCCAGCCCAAAACGTCTTCACTTACACAACAGAGAGGTGAGAGATGGTGATGGGTGCCACCACTTGCCACTGTAGCGGCGAAGGAGGAAATTAATTTAACGTCCAATTTGGCAGCTAAATTGATGGTTTTGATGTGCCTGTTTGAAAAGCGGCATTTTGCAGCACAAGTTCCAGGGAAAATCGGGCCAATTGGGGGCTCCCGAGTCGTCCTAGCAGCACCGAAGGAAAGCACCGGCGGCTAATGCCATCACTGCCAACGAAGCTCGAAGTTGATGTGATTTGTGTTTTGAATTGTGTCTTTTTTTTGAAAGAATCGCTTTCTTTTCAGGAACAATTAGCTAGATGAGATAAAAGATATCAAAATATGTAGAATTAAGATGTTGGACTTTGAAACTCAATACCACAGAGAGAGTGTGTGTTCAACCTCCTCCTGAACATTTCCGCTTGAGGATTACCTTTACAAATGTTATGAAACATATCGCAACGGTCATTTCTTTTCTTTCTTTTTTTTTGCACATAAATTTAACCACATTCCAAATAGAATAGCAGCGCGAAAGGCAATAATAAACGGTACACAAAACCGACTTCCAGTGCTGACAGAACGAACACAGACACCAACGAAAATCGAAGAAAGTGGTGCCATTTTTATACCATGCCCGGTGTGTCTTGTAAAACATATCACCAATAAACCACAACCACCACCGCCATCATTTACATCTCATATGATCACTTTCACCAGAAAACCCATACCATAAGCATATAGTTGTTGTCCTCCCGCCAGAACGGCTAAGTGCTTGTCATCGCCCATCATTTGCTGCTCTATTGCTCTGTGATGAAATGCTTTTGCCCTCCAAAAAAAAAAGAGAGAAAACTCTTCTCCTATGAGCGCTGGTGTCTCCTGCTCCTTCTAGAAGGTGGTGGCGGTGCCGGTGGTGGTGATGCGAGGTTTACTACTTTTGCGTAATGGTAAAGTTCGTTATTGTACCCACTTAACGGTTGACTTATTGCTGGCTTTCTCTCCCTCCCCCCACCGGGGCAAGGACGGACCAAACCAAACACGTTTGGCGCACACAATTTGTGTACGAAGGTTTAGTAGAGCGGAGGGTTTGGATCTGTTTGGTGTTGTTATGTGTGTGTGGTATGTGTCCCGTCTGCCATGGGGATCATTTTCATGCTTCATCTTGCAAAAGGGGGCGAGAAGCAGGAGCAGCGGGTTGTAAAGTTTACGAGCATGATTTTATCGTTGAGCAAATTTAAAATGAATAAAATAACCCGGGCAGGAGATAGATTCTGCTCAGCTTGGTGCAGTGGTGGTGGTGGTGGATGATGGTGTTTCCTTCCCAACTGGTTCTTTTCTCCCTTTGATCAACTCACACACTGTTGCTGACCGTAGTAGATGGGTCAAACGTTCAAGTCTTATCGGAAGAATGGCAAAGGTGTTACGTATTTTTTCCCAGCAAGACACACACACACGCGCGAATTTCAATTGATTTCAGCAAAGCTTAAGCTGTTTGATACTAAGAAACAAAGCATTATCAAGGGGGAGGGAACACACAAGTCCTTCCCGCAGGAAGCGTTTCTTCCCATTGTCACACAAAAAGCCTCAGCAAGCAACACTTCCGAGCGGCGGGACACACATCGTTTCTGACACACATTTGCCACCAACGTAAGCAGATCGGCTTAACGGTGGGTGGCATATTACACAATAGAAACAAGTGTAGCAACAACAAAAAAAACCCGGAAAATCCGTGAGAAGTGTTTCTCAAAGCAATGCGAGTGGCAATAGCAACGCAACGCTACACACAGCAAAAGAAACGATATGATGAGCGGTGCTCGATTGCGATTTTCCCCTTCTCATGCTCATCTCTTTTTTCTATCGTCTTTTTCGTGTTGTGTAAGGAGGAAGGATTGTTTCTTTCGTCTTACACTTTGTTTTGTACGATTATTTTTTTTTTTTTGGTAGCATTGCAACCCCTGGCAACTGTTTGCTGTCATATCTCGATAAAATAAGGACCAAAAGCTTCAGAGAAACTCATCCGAGGGCGAAGGGCCGCGCAGCCCTTTTGACTTGACGGCGCGCGAAAGGGGTGATGAACGACAGATAAATAGATAACAACGGTTCAGAGGGGGAGGCTGATGAATGGCATGCTCCCAGGAACGATGAAGTTGGAAAAAGGGGGAAGTATTCTTTTTATTGGTAAAACGAAGACATTTGTCTTTAGTTTTGCACAAACTCTATAAAGCTTGTAGCACATACAGGAATAAAAATGCTTCAAATGAAATGTGTTTGCGGTTGAAATGAAGCAAGTAGTACACGGCTGTGGTTTTCATCAGTCAGTTAACCCGTTGGCAAAACTATAAAATATAAAATAAAGAGACAGAGTTGAATATTTAATCAAATATACAAACATCCACACTTGTTTGCTCAATAAACTCCGTCCAAAAATTGACCACATGATGGCACAAAAATCGGTATAAAACAGCAACTAGTACACTACACACAGTACGATGGCAACAGGATGCGGAATAAAGGATTGCAACAACCGCAACGCTATACGGACGGGAGAGCTATCGGACGGAAACAATCTGTAAACAAACACTTATTTTGTTGCCATGTCGTGTATCTTTCGCCTGTTCCTTTTTTTTTGTGTAGTGCCCTTCCCTATCAGGATCTAATCTGAAAGGGAGATGGATGGATGGACGGATGGTTGGGGGTAGAGCGTGCAACAAGTAGCATTCGACAAGAAACCCTCCCAACTGTCCATCGCATAGTACACCACCACGAGTAGTGTAAAAACCATTCCATTCAAAAAATAAGAAACAAGCGATTTATTTTACACACAAAATAGCGCATCAGAAGTTGAAGATATAAAAATATAAATCACGAATGAAATAGTTTCGATTTCAAACCTAGCAGCAGCAACAGCAGCACCATCAGAGAGCTGGCCGCAACAAATGGGTTAATTTTCGTATGCAAAAATGGGAGTTTGGCCAAATAAAAGGCGTGTTAGCTAAGCTACGCGCGCGTCGTCATGAATAAATTGAGCTGTTGTTGTTGTTGTGGTATTTTTTAAGTCATTTTATTCCGATCGGGTGGTGCCAATAGAAGTTGCAGTTGTAGTGGGTTGAGAATTGCAATGATGCACTGAGATATTAAATTTAGATTCACGGAATTAGCATTCATTTCGCGACTAGTTCTGGTTGGGCACTGCCGGGCGGTGTTTTAGTTGAGTGAGTGTGTCTATTGGAGTCTTGAATTCAATTTTCTCATTTTTGATTTAGAAGCAAAAATGATGTCAAATTCATTCCAAAAAGTGTCTCTCCAATTTTATGAATGTAATTAACAATAATTCCCTCTTTATTGTAGGCATATTTTTGTATCACGCGCTCTCTTTTTTCCATGAAATTGGAACGAGGAACACTGTTAACAAAATAAGAAAAATATGCCCTCAATCCGCTTCTCCTCCCCTCACTCTTCACCTTCCCATTCTCACACTACTGTTTAATTAAAATATCAAAGTACTTTTGATGATGCGTCGTACCCCGAGGATTAGAAGCACCTGCTGGAAGCGATATGTTCTTCCGAGCGTTGCGTAATTGAGTCTCTTTTTTAATTAATCTCTTTAGCACATCGTACCAGAAGACGTTGGGCTTTTATCTGGCCCCCCAAAACATCCTCTCTCCCTCCCTCTCTTACTTCGCAACATAAAAATAGCAACGTTGCTAATGTGTTTCTCGCTACACGATATGTACCAACGCAATCGCGTTCGTGCGTAATGTTAGACGACCACATTAGGCGCACAAATCAGAGCAGCCAGAGGCTCACCTTTCAAAGCAATCCACACGGTAAGGGGAGGAGTGGGGGGTGAATAATCTCTGACAGGGGAGGGGGGGAGGGGTTGGCACTGCTAAGATGTCTTGAGCGGAAAAGAAAGAATGAAATTGAGCCGTAAACGGTACCACCTCCCACCGGCCCAGATTGAAGCAAGAAGCTGCCGCCGGCAAGCCTCGTACCTGAAGAAAGTAGATTATTCACAACAGCGCAAAGACTAGGTAGAAAAATAGGCACGGAACGGCTTTTTGGAGCGCACCTTTTCCACACCCCCCTGGGGTCCATGGGGCCGTGCAATTGAATGAGGTTTAAATGATGCTCCTCTCTCTCTCTCTTCACAAGTTCACAGTCCTTTTCTGGGAAGTACCATCAACGGCAATAGTAGTGAATTGTTGAAGAGATGGCGTGGCAAGAGAGTACTTGTTTTAAATTCAATTGGCTTCGTCGCGTACTTGCAAACCGTACGGTTGCAACGACCGGCAGAAGCAGAGACCGATAAGTAGCGCCCAGGTGCTTTTGCATCTCCAGTGATTGACATAAGGCCAAGGCGCGGTGGTAGCACAACATACCGAATAACACTGCTTTGAAAAGCTTCCGTTCTGGGAAATGCGTTACTGAGGAAGAAGGAACTTTGCGTACGTACTTTCCTCGAAACATCCAAAGGGCTTATATGCGTACATGGTAACATTTTATTTGTAATTTTCAAGCTAATTTCTTTTAAGCTGCAAGACAAATATGTTTTAAAGGTCAAACGCAGGAGAAACTTTAAATTAAATCAACGGGAATCGGAGGAAATGTGGAAATGTTTCAAACAAATTAACGCTTCTTCCCTTGTATTCTTTAATTTACGTAAAAAATAAATTCAACAATTATAAAATAGCTTTAGGATGTTTATACTTTTTCTTCTAACTCTCGAAACAAGCTGATGAAAGTAAACGGACAGCAGCCAAAAAGAAACCTTAATTCATCAACACATTCGCCACCAAGTCTTGTTTTATGCATATAGATGCACATCATGTTCGGTTGGGCGGAGCGAAACGAATTCGGGATGGAAGATTCCACCACCAGGCGCACGGGTGAGCAAGCAAGCAAGCAAGGGAGAGCACAATCAGGAGAGCGGGAAAAAAAAGAAAACATTCCATAATCTTGTATTCTCCAACGAACCGTATGGTTTTTGCTAGGCGCACCACCACCGATATTACAACCACTGCTAGGGTAGAAAAGTGGAACCTCATTCATCCCTCTCACCCGAACATCCCACGTTAGGAGCGCCCGAGTTTGATGAAACATAATTTCTTGCATAATTTATACTAATCGCCAATCCGTATCCTTCCAGCTCACTTGCTGGGGCGGCTCCTTTCGTACGCTCTCCACGCTCGCTTAAAAGATCAATCAACGCAGCGGGTGGGCAAAGCTTCGGCCCACACCACACCACGGGGGGGTTTTCCACGGAACGGACGGAGGGTGGTTGTAATGAGATGCCGCGGCCGTCGATGACTTGACGCCGGACGGCTTCTTGCACACTGCACGGTGGCGTTTGCGGTAATCGTTCATCTTCGGTGGCCACGCTTGACTGACTGGCACAAGACGACGCGCCAAGCTTGATGTTTTCTCGCGCGCGCTACCGAAGGACATTCGATCGATGTTAGAGAGCGGATGGTGGTAGAGTGGGCGGTGTGTGATTTCTGCTGTTAGCTGCCGGCACATAATTAAAGGCAGAAGTGCGAGGAGGCAGTAAGCAACGTTCGTACACGAGAGATGAGGGCAAACTCTGATGGCAAAACCTCAAACTTCAGGATATCAGTCCAAAGCCACAGGAGCAGTCGAGTGGGAAGTCGACTGGGCGATTTACAGTGCCGGAGGTTAAAGCGTGTAAAGCATGACACACCTCATGATGTAACGTATACATCCGACGACCGTATGGGGAGAATGGTGAAGAGAAAAAAATCCAAACCACCTTCGAAGACGATGGGGCACAGCATAGCACAGCATAAGTTACCGCTCAATCAACTTTTCACACCGTCCACAGGACCGTCGTCACATCGCCGGCGAGATTGGATTGGACCGTTCCCACCCAAACCGTTCCGCCACGGCCTCCTCCAAGCAGGCATGCTCCGGGAGCAGCAGCAGCAGCCCCGAACCAAATCTCGACTGTCTGTCGAAATGTTCACCCACCAAATGCGCACCCTTTTGCCGCCCGCTCTCTGGACAAACTGCTCTCCTGACGCCAGAAAGTCAATCAGCAAATTATGCCCTAACTTTTGCCTTCCCCGCACCCCGAGTTCTCGGGTCGGATTCGGAAAGGATCCGGATAAGGGGAAAGAAAAGGTCGCCTCCGTACGAGGACGCAACCACTCATAGCGGCAAACTTGTTCGCCACTTCTTTCTGCCAGCTTTAGTGCCCTGCAGGGCAATGTGTACACGCGGCTGGTTGGGGAAAAGAATGCACACACATTTGCCAACAAGTACAACGCACCAACGAGCAAAAACTTTTACCAGGCGGGTGACTTTTGAAGGCGTCCCGTACTTTGTGACCTTCCTTGACTTGGCATGAATGCCCCTCGTACGGGCTTACAGGGTTTTCCAGGGGTTCTCATAGTTGTGGGACACTTTCTAGACTCTTTCCCATTGGAAGTGAACTTCATACGTTGGAATTTGGACTCTATGACACCCTTTTTGGACAAGCTCCTTTGAAATTCCTATTGGATTTGTCCAACAAGAGTGCTAGAGAGTCCAATTCCCATTAAAATAAGTTCATTTCACGTAAGAAAGTGTTTATAAAGTGTCCCACAGCTATGAGAACTCCTGTAAAACCCTGTATTGTTGGGAAGAAGATTCGACACATAGCGTATACGGCTATTTATTGGTACAACACAATAATTTTAAGTATTTGGAATGATAGTTTTTGAATCTAAATTTAACAAGACAAACTTCCGCGACCAAGGACCCAACGAAAATCTCAATTTAAACACAAATTCTACAAACTCCTTCCAGCTCAAAGATCCATCGCTTACCTCACAGCACTTGGGCACTGGGTCCGCTCTCAGAAAAGCGTTCGATTCACTGGACCGATGCGCGCCATCGCGCCATCGGTACCGGCTCCATGCACCGCGCGCGTCATCACACGCCCTAGTGCACCCAGGACGGTGGCGTGACGCTCGTGCGGGCCGCGTACTGGCCGTGGTTGTGTGCGGCCGCCTGCTGGTTCGGGGACGGTGCGGTCATCGCACTGATCCCGGACGACGAGTCGGACGAGTTGGAATTGTTCGGGGCCGCGTAGCTGTTGTGGATCGACAGTGGCAGGTTGGAGAAATCGAGCGATCCCTCCAAGCTGAGCTCGTGCTTTAGCACCTGCAAAAGCGCGCACATACGGAAAATCGGTTAGTTGGTATCGACAGTGTACCACCCCACTCCTCTTGAACCCTCTCCTTCCGTGGGTGAACCTACCTCATCCACACACGGAAACGCTTCCACGTTGATGTTGATGTCGTCGATGTTTGTTTGGCTGTTTAAAGCTTCCATCACTTGACCCATTAGCGTCTGCGGTGTTGGATCTGCGGGGCCGGCCGGGCGGGAATGAAGCACGAAACGAATGACACATTAGCCGTTGGTGGTTGGTGGCGCGGCGGGTTACGAGCTCGTGAATCACACTTACCTTGCTGCTGCTGCTGCGGTGGTGGCGCTATCAATCCGCAGATCGTATTTGGCGTTAGCGGAGGACTAGACGAGGGCGTTCTTTGTATTACGCGAGATCCAATTAGCATGGCGTAGTCAGGTGACGGTTCGCTGTGCGGATATGAGGGCGACATGCCGGTGCCGGACGCCGGAGAGATGCTCTGTGCGAGGAGAGGGAAGGGAAAGAGCAGAAACAAGTTTGATTAGGTGACGTGTTTCGGGAGGGGGATGGGCTGCTGCCGATAGCGTTATTAGCCATTTCTGAGCTAGAAACTGGTCGCACACTATCGGCGTTTGCTAATTTTCTGTTGCTCATTTTCAGCCATTCAGCTGCCACAGTTGAGCAAACAATTCGGTGGCTAAGCAAACGGGGAAGCTTTCGCAGTGTCTGGGGTGACTATTTAAAAAAACGGCGAATATTTTTAGCACCTTCATTAGCCATCTGAACAAACTTACGGCTCATGGTGAGAAGAGGAAAAAAAACGCAGCCGAATCGCGCTGCACCATTCTTCGGATCACTTATTAAACGCGTGATTTTCTTTTTTGCATCAATTTTAAAATGAATTTAGAAAGAAGGACTATTTTTAAACTGTTTCGGTGAAGCATTAAATCTGTTGTTTGCACATCTTGTTGCACCAGGTAAGCGAACACATGTTACACATAATGGGTTGGGGCAACGAAAAACTCCTACTGTTGTTAGTTCAAGTGCGTTTTCTCTGCACTGCATCTAGAAAAATCCAGTATTGGGCTTTTTTAGTTAAAAAAGCGAGGTCTTTGCGAGTTGTGTTTTAAATTTAAAGTAAGACCACTGCTATGTACGTAACGAAATTCACTTGTAAGTACTGTTTGAACAGTTTGAAAAGCTCGTCTTATTCCCCAACAGAGGCTTTACTGTCCACGCCAAGCTCTCGTTTATTTATACGTTGCATTTTAAATTGAATTTATTTGTGTCAAAGTTTACCGCATTATTGTCGTCGTGGTGCTCCGAACGAATGCATAACACCCGCAAAGAAAAGCGTTACCGATAGCAACACCACGCACAATATGCTATCGTCGCATTCGTGTCGTGCAAAGCTGCAAACAATCCCAAACACCTTCAACGTTCCGTGAGTCCGTGTTACGACCAGGTTTCTCTCTATTGCTGTGACGAGAGGCAGAGGGGATTAAGCTTGTTTATCGGACGATTTGCCACCCGGTTTGGAATCGTCGTCCGGCAAATTTCCACACAATGGACACACTTTTCTCCGGACACACACACACACACTCTCTCTCTCCGGTCTATTTTTCCACCACAACTTACCTCACGAGCATTATTCTGTAGCATGCAGGTACAATGTTGTATGCGATGAATCGGGCACTGATTCTGTTGCTGCGGGAGACCGTAGGACGGGGCGACCGAGGCCATCAGCGAGTAGGGCTGGGGCGGCTGGTACGGTGGCGGCGGTGGCTGATTGTGCATCGCCGTCGACTGCGTAAATCTGTTCCAGTAGTGCGGCCAGTAGGTTGGAAAGAAAATAGGAAAAGAAATACCCATTGATAATAGTGGCTTCCGATGGGCCGGCTGGGCAGGAGATGAAAGGGGACGACGGGGAGCAATGAAACGGGGGCTTGAAGGCGCTTGAGCGATCGATTCATTTCCGGGATACGGATTAAACGGGGGAATGTGTGTGTGTGCGTGGGCACGTAGTATGTTTCCTTCAAGCCCGCAGGGCGACGAACAAAGATCGGTTTAATAATAGGCGATAAGAGGGAGGGCAGCGCAACTATACTAATACAAACTACTACGGGGTTTAAAAGGAGTTTGCAACGAGACCGCAAAACACAATCAAAAGAAACGGGTGCGACTAAAAACAACATTCAACTAGCAGTAGGTAAAAAGAGAAGCATGCACAATAACACGGGGCTAGTGTATTGTATCGGGCAAAGGCGCCACGCCATTTTGGCGATCACATTTTGAGGAGCGTCCTTGGGCAGTAGTACACTCGACGCGGTACAGAGCAACTGGTGGATGGTGTGGATGATGATGAAACCATACTGACCCTTTGAAGTAATCGTTCTGCTGCAGCGTCAGCTCGTCCGCCAGCGAGCCGGCCAGCTGATCAAGCGTACCGATGTCCAGCTCGAGCACGTCGCCCTGCGCCTGCTCGGCACTGTCGACCAGGTCGGCCACGTCCGCCGCCGAATAGTTCCACGTGTTCTCGACGCCCACGATCGACTGGATCGGGCTTAACCTACCGCACGAGCTCGCGTTCGAGGAGGCGCGCTGCCGGAAGTCGGGCGACAGCTGAAAGTTACCGCTGGTAGGCGATATAGCGGGGATCCAAGCGTGGCCGTCATGTTTGTCAGGAAAGGCGCAGGTTGTGTTGCACAGTGTATAAGTTATGGGGAAGAAAACACATTAGGGGAGAGAGTAAACGAAAAGACAAAAGAGAAAAAAAGAAAAGAAGAAAATGAAAAACAGAACATATAAGTAACTTAATCAATGATGATAAACTTAAAACTATCAATAAATGACCAGAAATGAAAGATAATCAGGTAAAAAATACAACTTTCTGCATGATAATGCAAAACAAACTAGATAATAAGTGTTGTTTATGATGTATAAATGAATAACTAAACGTGGACGTTAAGAAAGGGTAAAAAACTACCAGAACTAGTATAAAAATTCATTCATTAATTCATTAAAAACATTCTCAATAATGTTAGCCACTACGTCTACTTTAGACATTCAAAGCAATAATTGTAATATAGAAAGAGATTTAAAAAAAAACGTTCTACACAACGTCCTAACTACTGTTGGAAAGAATTTCTTGCATTTAAAATTAATAACAAATCTTATGGGTTGCCGAAAAATACTAAGAATATACCAAAAAAACTAGTTGTGAAACATCAAATCGAATAAATGCCGATGTTAAGCGCCGTACTGGGGCAGCTTAGGGCCGTACCTATGCAGTGGACTCTCCGGGAACAGATCTAATCCTTCGCTAACGCTACTGCTCGGTGACGGGGTGGCATCGTTCAGTGGATTGGCTGTTTGGCGAAAAGCGGAAAAGAAAGAAGCCTGTTTTAGTCTGCTCCACACTTGACCCTCACTCACTCACTAGCCGCCGGCGGGCAGGGCGGCTCAATATACTTACTGGCCAGACCGAGGGCAGCCTGCTGCCGGATCGCTTCGACGCGCTTTTTCGCCCGGCCCCGGCGCTTCTCGTACTTGGACGTTTCCATCGAGGCGGCTCGCCGGCGCACCGACTTGCCCGGCTTTGCGTCCGGGTTCAGCATCCACCAGGACGACTTGCCCGTACCCTCGTTCTGTACCCGCATGAAGCGATTGTGCAGCGATAAATTGTGCCGGATCGAGTTCTGCAAGACAAGAGAAGAAAGGTGAGTAAAATGGTGTCAGAAACAACGGAAATTAGACGCAAACTATCACATACACACACAGAAAGGAAAAGGATCAAAACGGTTCGCGGGGGGGATTTGAACTGTCGAAGAAAGCACGCACAAAGGTACTGCCTCTGCCTCTGCCGCGGTGTGTCCTGGGAGAAAGCACAGCAGGACGGAATCGAAATCGAAATCCACCCGAAAACGGAACCAAGAGAGAGAGAAAGCCGAACCGAACGAACGAAAATTTATTGCACCGTGGAAGGAAATAAATTTTAGTCAAATAATTGATGGTCAACTGGCGCGCCTTGGCCGGCAACTGCGGCGGCAATGTCGTGGAAAACCCGTGGTGTGTGGACTGGACCGGGAGGAAAAAAAAAACTCGAGCAGCAGACGACTCTGTGCCAGCTCAATTACCACCAGCAGCCCGGCCAGACACACTCGAACGCCACCAGAAGAGGGCAGAGAGGTTACGAATTCGGCCGCCGTCCGGTTTTGTTGCAAGGGTCCTCTCCTCGAAAGGATGAGGCTGCTGTCGCGGGAAGGTTCTTCGCTTTGGAGGGATCTCTTCGCTCGGGCACACTGGTATTCATCCCTCCACCATAACCATACACACACAATCGGCAAATCGTAGAAGAAATTGGGCGCTAAATTCGACTGCCAGTGTGAATTGTACGGTCGCATAACTCAACCCATTGGCAACATAAATCGTGTACGGAGACCCGACCATGAAGGGCGAGTGCAAATTTCACAAAAGTCTCCGGTTGTCGTGTGCGTGGCAGATTAAATTGTCCGTAAAAAAAAACCCGGAAGAGTGAAATTACTTGTGGCAGTTGTGTATTAATTTCTTGAAGGATTCTTTAAAATTCATATGCACATTTGCTTTTTTCTTCATTCAATACATTGTTTTATCATAAATTCACTTTCTGTTTGCCTTATCTACTGCATTTTTATCCTGTTAGGAGAAGGATATCCTTCTAATGCTTGCTCTTAAGACGAGATAAAAACGCTTTAGCAATAACTCAAGCAAGTTGTGCTTCGAAATTAATAACAAATTCCACCAACACACCCAGGATCATAAAACACGAAAAGTCATTAATAACACCGATCAACTTTCTTCCTGAAAGCCAACCGTCAACACGTGTACTGGCTAACACTAGAAAACGGGTTTTATATCTTGTTTCATATCAATCGATGTCCGTTTTAGCGTTATTAATTTTGAAACGTCGATGAAAAGTTTTGCTTCCATATCTTAAGCGGGGAAGAAAAAACTTCCAGCTTTTCCTAGGAAAAAAAGAAGTGAAAAATGTTCTCAAAAACAAAAGCGAGTCAGCAGCAGAGCAAGGAATCAACGGAATGAAGTAAGAAAGCAGAAAAAAGAAGGACACAGAACACCGATGCGCTGATGAAAGGATAAAACTGATGACGTTGTCTGGAGCGTAGCAGATCGAAATGTACCCAACAGGGGGCTAATAGAAATGTTGTACAATCGGTGGGGGCTGGAAACATATTTAGCCAGGAAAAAAGCAGTAAGATTGCAGTCAAATGGAAAGAAAAAAAAACAAAAAAAGGAAACACAGGCGATGAAAGTAATCTTCACTCTCCGGCAAGCACGAGGACGACGATGACCACCACTACACATTTCAGCAGCAGAAGAAGCAAAAAACTCCATTCCACTTTCCAGATAACAAGTAACAAAGAATAGGAACGCAGAAAAATTGAAAAACTTGTAAACTCTCCACGAGCGAAAGCGATCCTCGGCGAGAAGTGGAGCGAGCCTTTTGCTTCCAGCGGCAAAAGCTTTCAGAACAATTCTTTTCAATTATCAGCCCTCTGGAGGCATTAATCAGACTATATTAAAAGTGTATAACTTCATTAAATCGCACTTTAATACTGTCTCTATCGCGCTGCCGCCGCTCCAAATGGATTCATAAGACGGCAGGGATGGCAACACACACAAAAAAGAAGGTTATGTAAGCCGTTAAGCAGCGCAACCGGGCTGAGCTTGAGCTGAGACACACCGAAAGGACCGAAAGCGTTCGCGAATGGTGAATATCTCTCGCGCTATGATATATCCTCCGTGGCAAGGATCAATTCAGAGGTAGAGAGCGAGAGGAGACCAGATTTCATAATGGGGTTAAGGGGATAGTTATTTGAAAACAGACATTTTTCCAACCCTAGTGGCAGAAGAATCTTTCGGGATTTCGATGAAAAGGGGATCTCGCCAAAGTGCTGGTTGCCCTTTTGATAGTAAGATGCGAGTATGTAGTTAAGCGGTGTAAGCATAAGAAGCGATGGGGTGGATATAGTACAGCATCAGAGGAGCTCGACCATATAACAAAAAAAGAATTCACAAACGAAAGTGGAAAAAGATGAAAAAGAGTTTCTAATCGAAGAACAGTGGGAATTTACCAAGCATGTTAAAAGCAAAAATACATTTGAAGGGAACGTTTTAATCGACTTTAGCTGTTTGAATTTCGAATCTAGTTTGAATTTGACTTCTCAACGCACTACTAACAACTAAATACAAATTGATTTTGTGAATCATTCGGTCGAACTTTTTAGACACATTTTGTCCAAACGTGTTTCTTTCCTTTCCAATTGTGCTAGAAAAATTCGACAAAAAAGTTGAGCGTAAAAGCAAGATTGGCGCACTTTACGCGAACCTCGAACACTATCGCATATCGGAGATTTTACCCTTCTGCTTCACTCCTTCCTTCCGCGCTAACCACCCAGCCATTAGCCAGCCAGCCGTCGAAACTGTTCGCGAAAGAAGCTCCAAATAGTCGCAAGCAGCAGCAGCAGCAGCAGCAGCAGCTTCTTACCTTCTCCTAAACCAGCGAACCATTTCCGCGCGCACGTTAGGGAACGGGTTAGCAGCAGCAGCAGCAGTACGGTTGGCGCCTTTTTGGCGCACCGTCTGATTTAAAAGAACGCTACTCCTTACGAACGCACTTCTCCTCTTAGCCCTGTGGCCTGTGCCGATATCGCATTCTGCATAAAACTTTTTAATCGAACACGAGCTGTTGGCGGTGAGGACCAGCTCGAGGAAGGGCGGGGG
>SIXB01000917.1:0-51342 GCA_007018985.1 Anopheles bwambae
TTTGGCGCTAACGATCCTTTAATTAAAATGTGTGTCAGCTACAATAGACTTGAATCATCTGCAGATTTTCATATCCCTGTTTCTCACCTTCGTCAGTTGTAAAGGGCTAGTGTTATTTATGTTTAAGTTGTTTACTAATTAAGAATTTGTATCTGTTATTTAGGCCTATTGCCCGATAACGTTAATAAATAAATAATAATAATAATAATAATAATAATAATAACAGCGACAGCATCCGCGCAGACGACGAGGTGCCCCCGCCATCTCTGGATGATATTGCCAGCACCATCAAGCAGCTTAAGAGCAATAAGTCTGCCGGCAGCGATGGTCTGGCGGCCGAGCTCTTCAAGATGGGGCCGGAGAGGCTTACCGTCGAAATGCATCAGCTGATCGCGAAAGTCTGGGAACAGGAGGAACTACCGGAGGAGTGGAAGCTGGGTGTTATTCACCCGGTCTACAAAAAGGGCGACAGGCTGGATTGTTCGAATTTCCGATCCATCACAGTCCTGAATGCCGCCTACAAGATCCTGTCCCAGATCCTGTTCTGCAGACTTGCGCCCCTTGCTACAAATTTCGTCGGCAGCTACCTAGCTGGGTTTGTTGGAGGCAAATTCACCACCGACCAAATTTTAACTCTACGGCAGATCCTCCAGAAGTGCCGAGAGCGCCAGATCCCAACGCACCACCTGTTCATCGACTTCAAGGCAGCCTACGATACCATACACCGGAAGGAGCTATGGAGCATCATGCAGCGGTACCACTTCCCTGCGAAGTTGATCCGGCTGTTAGAGGCCACCATGAACGGGGTGCATTGCAAGGTGAGAGTATCAAATTTGACGTCGGAATCGTTCGAATCTCACAGGGGTCTGAGGCAAGGTGACGGACTCTCCTGTCTGCATCAACATCGCCCTGGAAGGTGTCATTCGAGGCGCGGGGCTAGACAACGACATCCATTGCACGATCCTCTACCGGTCTCTCCAATTTCTTGGCTTCGCGAATGACATCGACATCATCGGTAGGACAACAGCGAAGGCGTGTGAGGCGTACACCCGACTTAAACGCGAAGCAGCAAGAATTGGATTGAGAATCAATGCGACGAAGACGAAGTACCTGCTTGCCGGTGACTCAGACCATCTGGGAAGCAGTATATTAGTTGAAGGCGACAGTCTCTAGGTGGTAAAGTAGTTTTGCTATCTCGGGACGGTCGTTACTTTGGACAACGACATCAGCAGCGAAATCCGGAGACGTATTGTGCAGGGAAATCGGGCCTACTATGGACTTCACCGACTGCTAAGATCCAGAAAACTTCATGCTCACACGAAATGTGAGATATATCGCACATTGATTCGCCCGGTGGTCCTATATGGACACGAATCCAGGACCATCCGAGCGGAGGATGTAAACGCTCTGGGCGTGTTTGAGCATCGCATCCTCCGGACCATCTTTGGCGGTGTGTTCGAGCATGGAGCGTGGAGGAGAAGGATGAACCACGAGCTAGCTGAGCTGTACGGCGAACCGAGCATCCTGACGGTGGCGAAAGCTGGCAGGATACGATGGCTAGGGCATGTCATGAGGATGCCGGACTCATGCCTCACCAAGAAGGTGTTCGACAGCGATCCCCAGTTCGGCATAAGGCGCAGGGGAGCATAGCGAACTCGATGGCTGGACCAGGCGAAGCGAGACCTGTCGGAAATCGGGTGTTTACATGGATGGGAGGCTGCAGCCAGGGATCGAGCATCCTAGAGAATTGTTGCTGGTCGAGCCATGTCACATCGACGTGCTCAGGCAAGCAGGCCAACAAGAGAGAGAGAGAACAAATAACAAAAAACGGCGAAATCAAGACGTCCAGAGACACAATAAGCGTCGATGGAATCTATGCAAAATATCATCTCCAAAGTTATTTGAGAGTCAAAAACAGCATATTGCAACTGCGTACACGTAGTTCGAGTTAGTGATGGGTAAAGTTGGCATAAATCCGGAGTCGACTCCGATCCGGAATCGAATTCCGAATAAATTCGGAATCGAATCCGGAAGGTAGGTCCGCGCTGCAATATCCGGAGTCGTTCGGAGTCGTCCGGAGTCGCCCGGAGTCGGAGTCATCCGGAGTCGTTCGGAGTCGTTTGGAGTCGTTCGGAGTCGTCCGGAGTCGCCTCGAGTCGGAGTCGTTCGGAGTCGTTCGGAGTCGTCGGAGTCGTTCGGAGTCGTTCAGAGTCGTCCGGAGTCGAAGTCATCCGGAGTCGTCCGGAGTCGTTCGGAGTCGTCCGGAGTCGCCCGGAGTCGGAGTCGTCGGGAGTCGTCCGGAGTCGTTCGGAGTCGTTCGGAGTCGTTCGACACCACACGACTCCGGACGACTCCGGACAACTCCCGGCCGACTCCGAACGACTCCAACTCCGGGCGGATCTAGTGGTTCCATTTTGCCCGAGTCGGAATCGAACTAACAATAGTCGGAGTCGGATCGGAGTCGTGGGTGCGCTCCATATAGCACATCACTAGTTCGAGTGCACACTTGTAATTAGTCTGCAAAAGCCTACTCCTCAGCGTAGCTGCAGTTGAGTGAACCGTAAAAGCTCATCCTTTATGGAATAAGTTGACAAAATTGCTGCCAAAATTGACAAAAAAAAAACAGATACTGATATTAACAAATTGCATGTGAAAAAATTATGAACTTAAATGAGCTTGTTTCAGACGAAAAATCAAGAGGAATTTATTATTATTATTATTATTTAGACCAAGTTGCTCAACGCCCTATCGTTAATGTTATTTGTTTTCTTTCTGTTTTTCGTACATTAATGTTTAGTTCTTCGACTAATTGAATCAAAATGATTTTTCCTGGCCCAACTCTGGTCCACTGCCGTTGCACTTTGGTATGAAATGAAACTTCGATGGCATCATGACAGCTGCCATTATGCAAACCAAAAAAAACTTGAGCTCACAGTTATAAATCTATTCGAAATGAGCCAATATTTTCGCCAACGTACAACATGGAACATCAGCCAAAAAGAAGATGAACTAAATTGCTGCTGCAACTGTTCCAACATCCAATAATTTGAGAAACGCAGTTTCTACTCTTGCTGAAATCCGGTCCGGCGGACAAACTTTTACCCCAGCGTTGTCAAACTCATTTGACCCGCAGGCCAAAATAGCACTGAAAATAGCATCACGGGCAGTAGCCTGGCTTTAACATGATATTATATGATGCAAAAATCATATCCTTAGCAGATCTTTCATTTCATTTTGGGGTGATAATTACGTTACAAAAGTTATATCTTTGACGTTTACAGAAAAATAGCTGTAGTAGATTATTTTCAATTGTTCATAGGCCTCTGATAGTTCCAACATTTGCATAGTTTTATCGCAACTAACAAGATTCAGTACGCAAAAATAATGTGCTAATTTTGGGAATAACTAACGCGTTAGTTTCAATACAGAACAGTAAATTTTGTAAAGTAAAGTTGATATTGGTGTCATTTTGATTATCAATAATTTTGAACTGGAATTAAAGTAGCGAATTCTTACTTTTGATGCTGTCTAAAGTCCATAAATTACAACAGGTCGTTCAATCCAGTTCAAATCTTCATTGTCACATTTTCGTTTTTGAGAGCTGAGAGTGTGAGAGCTTGCGTTTTTGATTCCTATTGTCTGAATGATTTTGTTACTTTGTACAAGTCTTTTTCTTATCGACATTTCTTAATTGGTCGTCAAGTGTCTTGATTGATGGCTTAACAAAAAAAAGTAATGTTCCTAAACTTCATACATATGAGTAAGACATTCGCGATTTTGAATGAGGTTAAAGCTAAGACGTGAGTTGTTTCTTTTAAGAACTGTTCATTTGTTGCAAACGAATTAATTCATCGGAAAGAGTATAACAATGTTTTTCACCATTTAACTAAAATTGTGCCGAATTGAAAGTTTAGTTTCATTTTTAAAAAATTTTGATGTTCCTTCCATGACTACAACAGTTTTTGCAATTCTTATCTTTTTTATGCATACATGCATAGAGAGAAGGTAGAAAAAAACTGACAAGGTTTAATGACAATGTATGATGATACAATTTATATAGAAACTTGAGAAGTTTAAAATCTCTTCATATTTCAGGAATTCGGAATCAACTGACGTGTCCTAAAGAAGCAGAAATGCTTAAACAGATAAATTTAGGCTCAAGCGGTCGTGGGCCAAAGCAAAAGACCTCAGTTGCGCATGGATTTTGTTGTTCCCAAACCTATTGAATGGGAAGGGATTTTGTGGCATCGTTTTGTATGCACTATGATTGCAGGATCTTGCACAAAGACCATTCTGCTTTGGAAAGCGCAAGGGGGCTTTTTTTTTTAAACAGCGGATTCTTTATTATATGACATATATATATATATATATATATATATATATATATATATATATATATATATATATATATATATATATATATATATATATATATATATATATATATATATATATATATATATATATATATATATATATATATATATATATATATATATATATATATATATATATATATATATATATAACCCTCTCCCGTCCCCTACAAACTGTCCCGCGAGGGCTTTTTTGTGAGGGGTTTGTGGTCCATGGAAAGCGCAAGGGGGCTTGGTGTAGAACAGGGGTCTCCAAACTACGGCCCGCGGGCCGCATGCGGCCCTCAAGAGCTTAACATGCGGCCCCGATGACTTTGCCAGATTTAGAATGAATATTAGGTTATTTTGACTTTTTCAAAAGAAATTGTTTTTTTTTTGTTTACATTTCTTACACAAAAATCAAGTTGAATAACACGAATCTGTTTAAGTATCGTTAGTATTTAGATATAAAAATGAGATTTAAACGTTCACTCATCAATTATAGGTAACATCAAATGGCCCTCAAGATAGTGATTTTTGAAGCAATGCGGCCCGCGGGCTGAAAAGTTTGGAGGCCCCTGGTGTAGAAGATTTAAAATTTAGGGCGTAAAAGTTGCGGCCAGAATTTTTGCTTTTCACGCACAAAGTTAGCCTGCGCCGCTAAAGAGATAACGAGAAAATTAGCAATTCTTCGTGGTCGTTTTGTTCGTTGCTCATTTGCACTATTATTGAGGGACGGAAAAAGGCAAAAGCTAACAAATGGGCAAACGTGCACAGTTGGCCAACCGGTAATACGACCAGCCGTCCTGCCTCCATCGGTCGAAAATTTGGTGACAAATGTTGTCAAATAAAACCAACAATCAGCCGGTGTGAAAGAAATTAGCGTGCGACTTAAAAAAAAGTTAAATTAGCTCACCGTTCATTAAATGCGATTGCGGATTGTTTTGATAATTGAAGTTTTTGAAAATGGTTTGGCCGCTATACGGTAGAAAACTATTTTACCGTGTGGTGTATACCAGTAGAACGCACGTGGACACACAGACGCCACCGTAACACAAATTCATATTATACAAAAAGGAGAACACAGGCACTGACTTAAGATGCTTCGTAGCAGGGACACATTTTCTTGAAGATTGAAGTTTCAGTACACATTCTTACATACCTACGTACAAACACACATACACAAACATCACCTGGCTTGCGATGTGTTGCACTGTGCAAGGACTTATAACATTTGCAGCTGGGACATACAGTGTTGCAGTCCTCCTTATGCTGTTCACGTTTTCGGCGAGGGAAATTGAATACATTGGTTACGAACAGCATAAGCTAGTAGGGGCCATCCATAAATTACGTAACGCTGAAATTGGGATTTTTCGACCCCCCCCCCCCCCTATCGTAACAAAACGTAACGTTGGAGGAGACCCCCCTTCCAAAATTACGTAACGCATGATCGAACACCCCCCCCCTTAATTTGGTTTTGCATCAACAAATACAAAAAAATATGGGTTTATATTTTTTTATTTGATTGCTTTTATAAAGTATGCATAGTTGTTTTAATTAATGTTTAATTAATGAATGGAAAGTTAGATAAAAAATTTGTAATTAAAGAAACGCATAATATATATGTTGAGCATTTTTAGACATCTTGCCAGATTGACTTCAATTGTTCAGTAATGTTTATGATGGGAACACTATCTGTTTCGATTACATTGGCATCTTCTTCATTCCATATGGCATCCATATGGCATATGGTAACTGTTTGAATTTTGTTGACGGTAAGATTGAAAACTACAGTCTTTACCTGAGACACACGGCTCTTAAACCTGTATTACACGGTGGATTTTTTCATGGCAATTTTCTGTCAAACCTCTGTTTTGGTATTTTATAAATGTCAAGTTCGTATTCCCTATCAAAAGATATAAAGAAATAAAAGTGCAAAACTTACCCAGGTCAGCGATCATTTGTCAGTGACCAGTGATAGGATTGTATTACGTTACGTAACAGAATGTGAACCCCCCCTCTCCCCTATGTAACAAACCGTAACGCTACAGGGAACCCCCTCCCCCCCCTTTGAGCGTTACGTAATTTATGGACGCCCCCTTACACCACTTCTTCACACATGCTGAGCAGCCGTACGTTCCCGAGCGATAAATTGCTAAGGTTGACAAAAAATTGTGTGATGCATTAAGATTTTGTGAAAAAACCTTTAATTCACACGAAACTACAAACTCAATTACAAGAAAGGGTTGCAATGAGTTAAAAGATTCTTGTTAAATTGTATCATTATAAAATGACAATTTATTTCAAATCGAATGATTGTGTTATTGTGGTTGAACAAGTACATAAAAACCAAAAATATTGAAACATATTACTTCAAGCATTTAGTTTTTCCTGGTGATAAATTTTCTGACTATTCCAAGTATAAAAATGGATTGTTAAACAAATTGTTTCCAAAATTGTTTGCGCATTAACGCTACGGTGAATATTATCTGGTGGCGCAAACACTCGGAAGTAAAATCGGTTATACCCGCTGAGTTTTATTTTAAGTTTTCATCAAAACGGGAAAAAAGTTTCATGAATCATGTTCAATGTTCCCTTTCGCGTAAACTACTGTTGTAGTTGCAGCTTCATAAATAAGTAGTGCATTAATAAAATGCCTCTCCTTCCCAGCCGTCATCATCAGGATTCAGTGAAAAATTGTGCAAATGCTTGCCTGACAACAAATGAAACACGTGACAAAATCAGACATTGAGCTCATACACTGTACTGAGCTAACTCTTAGCTATACCAGTTGGTTACTTTTATTACTCATCTGCTAGGTGGTAACGCGGTGCATGATAATGCTTGATATTTGAAAGCGCAAAACATAAAAGTAGAATAACGAAAACATATAAATAAAAGCTCTTCAAGAGAGATTTTTATCGTTTCCAACTAAATACACATCGATGTAAGTTAGTGTGTAATTGTAAGTGAGAAAATGGTACTCCACGAATCGTCGGTACATGGTTCCTGTGGCTGTACAGGAGGCACCTTGCCAAAATGATGAAAGGGCTGTAAGATGACTGTATTAAAGCTGCTCTTTTGTTGGAGGACCCGTGAAAATGGTACACTGTCGGGAGATTAGTATTCCATGCACGTTTCACGGTTTGGATAGCGGAAACATGTCTAAGCTGCGATGGCATGGCAATGGCCTTCTCTAGACCCAGTGTAATGATGTGTTGAGCAAATGGGGAATCACGCCCTTCAGCCTGCAATTGTTCACTTAATTTCACTTTTATTTCGACTGTTGGTGGTAAACGTTATGAGTAAGTCGGGTAAATTTGAGCTAAGATAATCGTTTACTTTTGTGAAAATACTTTTGACTAACAATATAACTGCTTATCTTGAACGAGAAAAATAAAATGTTCTAAGTACCTGATACACCTAAGAATGGTCCAGGTTAATATTACGGCTGGGATAGTTCTGTGTTATTTCTTATGTCGATCGGAACAGATAACTTGTGTGGAAAAGGCTTGTGGAAATTAATATAAATATTAGAAGAACGAATGCTTCTGTTTTGATTAGTAGGAGATAATTCTTTTTATCGCTTGTTTTACTTCAGTTTCGCTGAAGGTTACCTGAAAGTCGTCAAATTCACCTTCAAAGTTAGTTTAGATAGTTTTTAAAAAGGTGAAAGATAAAGGCATTATCCAAAATGCAGAAAAGAAAAGTTAAACTTTGCGTCGGTAATGTAGTAGTCGTCAAATCAAACGATATTACATACCCTCAGTGGGTTCAAGTCCCGTTACTAAGCACTTAATACGTAAGAACTATGAACTAAGCACCTAATACGTAGGATTGCACACTTTTTTTACAATTTATAGTGCGTAATCATATAAAATACTGTAAGTCACGTCCGATAGAAGCCAACATGGCAGACCAATATTGTTAACCCCGCCGGTGTTATGGCGGGTGGACCGGTGATACAGTCGTCAACTTGTACTATTTAACAACAGCGCCCTTCATGGGTTCATGCCCCAAAAGGACAGTGCCTTTAGTCCTAGGACTAACTATCCTGCTATGTGCCATCAATAAGTCACTTAAACCAAAAACTGGGTGGGCACAGGGAGACTTTGTTGTTGTTGCGAAAAAAAAAGATATATTGACGATTGTTGTATGAAATATAAAGAATATGGAATATTATGTGTTTTCTGCGAACTCTGACAGCACCAATTTCTTCAGAGATGATCACATTAGAACTGTACTAAGACTGTAAAAAATAATTGAAGCTTACTCACTATTCCACAAATTTTAAAAATAGATTAACCAATCAATTTCCAAATTGTAAACTTTATGAATGGCGATTTTCCTCTACTAGATGCAAACGTTTATGCATTCTCACTATACTGTTGGTTTAAATTGTTGGTTTTAACAAAAAAAGCATTTGAGGCAAAATCAACTAACAAACATATAACATATGGTATACCATGTCAAGTCTTTGAAAGAAACTGTTTTGAATGCTCAGTTGGTCTTTTAAATATAATTTTTAATTAAAAAAAGGCCCAATGGCTTCCATTCCCTTATGGCGAACTTGCAATTATATTCTGGTATCCATTTTTACATCTTACATGCGCTGGTAAAACATATATAGCAAAGCAACAAATAATAGCGACAACTATCACGTAGTCCAGTCGACTGTAGGGATTCAGATGGGATCGATATCAAGCTAATCGAAATCGATCTAAATTTCAGCTTATCTAGAGCTAGACTTATCTAGAGCTACGATAGATGTAATTAGAGTTAAGTTAGGAAGTAAGGAAGAATAAACTGTCTCTTTGATCGACAAACCACCGAGTAGTACGGTTGACTGTGTGAAGCTTCCATACGACCATTACAAATTATGCTCTGAATGGCGAAACTAATAATGGGGTAATAATGATTCGTGATTTTGGTGTTTTTCTAGATTATGCTTTAACTTTTCATCTGCACAATGAGGATATTATAAATCGCACAATTAGAATTTTAGGAATTATGTTTTGGATAACATGGGATTTTAATGATCCTACTGCTTGAACCTCATTTATGTTCTTGCAGCTTGATGTATTTTAAAAAATGCAATTTTGTGGTGTCCTCACGAGAACGATTGAATGGTTAGGATAGAATCCTTACAACGGAAGCTCTCTCGTTATGCTTTCCGGGTGTTTCGCTGAACGACCGTTCTCCACCGCCACCCGTTTCATCGCGTGGTTTGCTACTAGGTGTCAAGACGTTAAACAACCACAGAAAAATCCCCAGGCTCTGTTTGCAGCAGGAGTTCCCAATAGAACGATAGACGCACCGCGTATTCTAGAGCAAATTGATACTGACGTACCAGATCACCAACCCGGCACCGCGTATTTGTCTCGCTCGATTGAGGTAACACGCATTAAAGGGAAAAAGTCCTAAATAGTCCATGTTTGAGAATATTCGCCTTCACCGCTGATTTGTAAGACTTTGACATAGCTCAGGCCATGGCCATGGACATGGCTGGGAAAGTTGAATCAGTCGAACTAACAAACAAAACGGTACCATGCTAGCGACCCCCACTTCTTGACATCCCTTTCCTTTGTTGTTCTGAAAATTGTTTGAAAATACTATTAACCAAGTGTCCGGTAATGTCCGGCTTCGGGCATGAACAAAAACTTGTCGTTCCCGTTGTAGATATTGGTCGGCGGTGAGTTGTCTGCAGTGCTTCACCGGAGAGCGGTATATTTGCAAATTGTTGTATATAGTTTTCTTGGCTAGTCCTGCAATAGCTCCCTGAAGGTAAAAGATTACATCGATGAACCACAGAATATTGTAGACACAGTAATACGAATGATGCACAATTTCTTGGAACGTTCGTTCAACGTTCTTTGACACTTACGGGATAAAATTTACTTCGTTCGGGACAAAAATCAAACACTACAAAATGAATGCTTCCTGTTCATTGAGTGAATTTTATAGTAAAAATGGTTGCAAGGAAGAGCTATTTTGTGAGGCATTTATAATCCATTGGTGTTTGATAAATGTTGCGTCAAACAGTAAGAGGTCCAATTCAAGTTTAACATTTAATAAAACTACAAAGAAATAATTCAGTTACTAATTAAGGAGCATCTTAATGGTTTGGAAAAATACTGTAAGCATCGTTTGATGAATTCATACATCCATTTGGAATTTTACTACCTGGTTTCAATGTACTCAATCATTGGACTCGTTTATTTTTTGTTCATGAATACAGGATAATTTTTAATCATTTTTAGATTTCACATTCATACCATATTACCTGCTACCTGTTATTTGTCGTAACAATTTTTTCTTTCATTCTTAGAAATATTTACAAAAACGCACCTGTGTGCAGATTTGTTTGTATTAACTTGTTTTTTTTATTAAACTATTATTTGTACAACTTACATTCTTCTGAAATATTTTTGTTTTTTTTTGTCTTCGTGAGTTTTCGTATTCTTTTTGTCTGTCCCGGTACCACTTGTACCACAATATATATATATATAAAAAACCTCTAATCAATTTAAATGACTTGTTCAGTTGGTAAGTTTTGGTTGTCTTCTGTAACTTTTATTTTCTCTGCGTATCATTTTATGATTCTTCTATAGTTCGTTTATGGCTTGTTGTAATATTTGCTTTCTTTTGGACTCTGTTTAATCCACACGCCACTAAATCGTTCGTATGTACTACCGTGCTTTAGAATGTACTCGTTTGTTCATTTGTTTATCCATCATTCAAGCGCAAAAAGATCGATCGAAAATGCACCTCTTATCGTTTGTCAATAACCATTGGAGTATGTAAGTGTAGTTGGCTTTTCGATTTATTTTTGTGTTCGTTTTTGGTGGGAGAGGGGGGGGGAAATAAACTTACCGTTTATTTTTGGTTTTTTATGTTAGAATTCCCTTCATCTCGTTTACATACACACACACATACACAATTAGACGAATAAACTCTATTTGCGCTTCGATCAAGCATCGTACAAATTGTTTGAGCTGGTTTCCCTTTTTTATCAACGCTACGAGTCGTTCACGTTTCATTATATCGCTTACTACAACCTCGTTCGCTGTTCAAATAAATAGAAACCATTGCTGGAAGAATGATGCATAACAACTTTAAAATCAACAATTCGTTCATCTTTCGATAGTCAAAGTTGCCACACCCGAAAAGCACTATGAAGAAAGCTGTATAAATCTACTACTCGTTCTTACCAACGTTCCACCTCAAATGTATTTTAAATCAATAAAGTAAACAGGACTGATCCTTGAAGCTTACTGCGGTGGTCCCTTGTGTGTCCAATAATTTTATAAAATATGTAAATGCATGCTCAAACAGAACATAGATGACAGACATCGATATCAATAGGAAGTCCTTTTATTGGCGTACCAAACATTATCAACCACCGTTTCAGTGTGCTATTTGTGTCAACGAAACTCCACTGCAAAATAAAAATCCATTTTAGCCTTGGAGGCTCTTAGGATTGCTGAGCAAAAGGAAAATGCTACAAATTGCACTTCACTAACGTTCATTCATTGCAGCGATTGAAGTTGTGTCCTGCAGCACGTTCGAACAATTCTCAAAGTTGTTCTTTTGATCAATTTTTAAAATATCCCGCTCCTCCTCTCGCCCCTTGTTCATCAGTATCATCCTTATCGTGCAGTTGATTTACCGGATCATCGTTTAAAGTGATATAAATAATCATCGTAATTAATTGAAAACACAAATTACTCGTTACCTTGCAAAAGTGAGTGGCTTCATTTATCTTACAGTAAAATGGAGCTATTTCCATTGATCCTTCCGAGAAAAAATGGGTGTAATTAAGCTGTTGTGCAAAACACAATGGATTTCCTAGTTGTAAGGTTTTTCAATAAACAGAAGAGGATGTTTTGAGAGACTTTTGATTCGAAAACCAAACCATCGACCTCAAATCGACCATTATGTGGCATTTTAGAAGTAAGCATTAGGGGAATTGGGGGTAGTTTCGACACCTTAAGGTTTTCCCCTGATTGCAATACTTTTGCCAATGTAAACTTACTAGTAGACATCGAAAAAGCTTTTTTGATGTATTATGTACCATCTTACGAGAAACTACGGTTCCTGGATTGATTTTGATAACATTTTGATAAAAATAAAAAAGGGTGTTTTTTGTTGCATCACGACTGCAGTGCGGGTAAGATCGACACCATGATGGGATAAAATCGACACCTTGGGGGTGATTTCGACACATTGGTTTTAGCTTTTAAAATAACAAACTCTGATGGCCTGTAGTTTTCATTGTAGTTCAACAAAGTATTTCGTACCAATTATATGAAAAATTAACACAAAACATTATTGAAATATCCGAAAGAAATGAAGTTACAAGCAAGAACAAAAATTTCATTACAAATAGCATCGGGCCAGACTCCATATAGTAGAAGCTGCGGCGATAGCATCTGGTTTACGGAATGATTGGTTAAGATTCCTTTGAAAATTAACCTGGCAGCCATCTTCCAGTAGTCTTCTTATTTTTTTTATAAAATCGAAAAGTGTTAAATTTTATTTTTCTCTGCCAACTCGAAAGCCAAAAGACGAACATCGGTCAATGTGATTCCAAACCAGCAACTATTTTTTTCTTCAGTTGAGCCTACCCGGCCTAAAGTCAGCCTAAAATACGGTAAAAACCATAACAATATTAATTTTCATAAGCCTAAACCATATATAAAGTACAAGTTTTTAGTCCGAGTTTGGCAAACGTTCTGTGATAGAATAATAGCTGAATTCCATAGTTATAACTTACTTGGTTTGTTGACATCTTGAGTTTTAAAGCTGGTACGGTATTTTTAATTACGTGTTTGTTCAGCTTGCCGGTCTATATAGTACAGTCGTCAACTCGTACGACTTAACAACATGCCCGTCATGGGTTCAATCCCCAAATAGACCGTGCCGCCATACGTAGGACTGACTATCCTGCTATGGGGGGGAACCAATCAGTCACTGAAAGCCAAGCCCTCTAGTGGGTACAGGCAGGCCTTGACCGACAACGGTTGTTGAGCCATAGAAGAAGAAGAAGAAGTTTGTTCAGCTTGATTATTACGTTTGTCGTACATCGTTAAGGGACATCTGTATAAAATACAGACACTTTCAAATTACGATATAAAAAAAAGTTAACATGCTACAAATAAGCATTACACTACTACCAAGTGGGGTTTTTAGTGAGTTTTAGTTTTAGTGACATTTTATATTATATAGTTTAATATAAAAATTACGCCCTGTGATACAGAACTAATCAATAGTGTTTATAAAACAATACTATTAACACGGAAACTATAACTTTGTTGAAATAACGCCACAATTCCTTAAGTCCCAGAAGTAAAAACTTACATCGGCTGTCAATCAGAACCACAATGTATTTATTTTGTTGTTTTTTGACAATTGACAGGTTTCTGATCAGTGAAATGTGACTTAAATATTCGAAACAGTTGACATAAATAATATATACTAGTTTTTTTTTTCTTCAAAAAGTTCTATTAATACAAAAACGGCAAGGTGTCGAACATACCCGCAGTGTCGAACCAACCTTGACTTCCCCTATGTGACTTTTTTCATTCTTAAAGCAAGGTCTGACAATATAAAGAACCAAAATCGACCCGTGTCCTATCGAAGATTGACCGAACTACGCTTTCTTGTTATAAGCTTGTGCGGGTGGTTTTGTAGATGTCTTTGCTTTCATTCGTGCATAAAAGTTTTTATTCCGGTCAAACAAGTAGGTTGTCTGGTAGTTTGGGAGGCTGATGAGCACGTGTTTGCTTTGTAATCTGTACCGGTTCCTTGGCTTTTGTTTATTTCGTCAGAATTTTTGATTGAGTTTCGAGGTTTGTTCGTAAATTTTGTCCAATTGCAGTCCACTTGCAGGTGAGGTTGTTGTGCGCTTGTTGGTTCGTTTGATCATTTGTTTCTGCTTTGATTTTCTTGGGATTTTGTTTTGTGATTTAGAGATATTTGGCGTTTTCCTATTAGTAACAAATTCATCATACGGATGAAAAATAATGAAGAGTACGGAATTTTACCTTGTCAAGGTTTCTTGAGACCAATAGAGAATTCTATTGAGCAGAGTTTTTGTCTCTCGTTATCTCATCGGAAACAACGTTAACGATTTAATGGATGGGCTACTTCTACCAGTTACTGCATGGGTTTCCCTTCACAGGATCATCGTCCATCTATAACGTTGGCGATGCTTTTACCAACATGGCAATATCGTTTCACTCGCTCCGTGAGGCTTTCGAAGGAACACGTGTACATTATAAGTGTACTCGTGTACATTAGTTATTTTCATAAAAATGAAAATTCGTTTAATATTTTGACCACATTAGCTAATAACCCCGTTCTTGTGTCATTTTCTGCCCTGGGACATCGTTTTTTCATGCTCGTTTTTCCTTTCTGAAAGAACTGTCCAGTGTTTTTACAGTGTCTTCCTTCGCACTAAACTATTACGTGTCTGTACGCAACGTGTAAGTTGTAGATTTGATTTTATATTCATTATTTACAGTATACCGACCTATCATAACCGAAATAGTTACAGTGATGCGCTTTTCCTTACGCAATCATAGCGAGCATATGATGCTCTCGTTTTCTGAGTAATCCAACTCTGCGTGTTGCACCGTTTGGCTGTTTGAAGCTTCACGGTACCATCTATTGGAAGTTAATAGAATCGATTTAAACTGCATCTGCTCCAATATACTTCCATTTTCGCAACTTCTTCACTTCTTGCGAACTGATGCACTGCTGAAAAACAGTGTTTCAGTCCCGCTTCGGCTCGAACGACTGTGTCCGCATCGTAATCGGGGATTTCTATGAGTTTATGGATTTTAATGACTATTTTACAAAGAATATCTTCCGGTTAGCTCACACACCGGCGAGAAAACCCCTAAATCGATTGTCTTATACGATGAATTTGTTATTTTATCTCCTTGGGGGTTGAAGGTTTTGAACGCAATTATTTATCTACAAGTCCATGCGCATCATTCAGCTTCGTCTGACGGTATGTCATGATAAACTAAACGAGCGCGCACAAACGTTGATCTCAGGAACAAAATACCTACAGCCCCTGCGACAGATACAGCTACTCTTAACTAACATCGTCATCTTCGATCTGCAGTTTGCTTGTTTCGTAAATATTGAATAATTTATCGAAACGGGGACCACATGTGGTTAAAAAGCTAAACTCATGGGCTTCATCGTCCGTACCTGTGGTTGAACGGTAGGAACAGGGAGGACAGTTTAGGTGTTTAACGTCGTGTGCAGTTCGGGGCAGGTTTGGAAGATTATTTTAGGTTTGAGCAAATTTTTTGATGTACCTGCCTGCAAGGAACTTAGCGAGCCAGAGGTACTCCCACAACCTTCGTAGGCGTAGTTACGCAGATCGTCGAATGGCCCGGAGGCTGAGTCGATGTCGACGCGTCGCTTCCGGTCGTCCAGGAACACGTCCACCTTGCCGACGACCTGGTCGGACACGACGGCAATATCTGGACCTGTTGGTGTGTTCGTGGAATGGACATAACATAATAAAACATTGTTAGGAAAGCGTTGTTGGACCACGGATATAAATGAGCTTCCCATTAGATTACAAACAAAGAACTGACGCACACAAACAACACGTAACACCGAATCAGCAAATAATAGCAATAAATATCAAATAAATAGCAGGCGATGCTGTAGAGGGCAATACGTGCAGGTGCTTGGCGCATAACTCCCAAAATGGCACATGCAAACGAAACACGCTACTTACGTACTGGCGGTGCCTTATGTTGAACGAGCTCTGGCAGTGGACCAATCGGGATCTTGAGTGTCTTCATGTCAAACGCGGTCATGTCGTTCTCGCCACCACCTTCGTCGCAGTAGTTGATGATGTTCTCGCGGATGTCGTCCTTGGTGACTGGCTTCTTTTTGAAGTTAGCTGAACGACGCCGGGAGCAGGAAAAATAAACAAACAGCAAAACTGTTGCGTGTGGAAAGGACGAAACAAAAACAAAACTTGTCTTTAGACAAGATCTGCAAAATAATGTTTAAAGCACATCCAAACTCTACTCCACTTACTAATGATCAGTAATAGGCAGGCTATAACGGCGGCCAAGGCACTGGTGCTGAATTTAAGCGCTTGTCGTTTTTTCAGAAACTCACAACTCTCGCCCCAGTACGAGTCTGGACAGATGCACTTGTACTTTAGGCGCGGCTCCTGGTTGATGCAAGTGCCCCCATTCAGACACGGATAGTCCAGACACTCGTTCCGGTCGATACAGGTCTTGCCTTTCGATGAGATAATCATACCATCGCCACAGCTGTAACGAAAAAGGTTGAATTAAAACACTAGCTGTTAGCTGTGTGACCAAAACGACACACGATCTCTCACAGTGAACATTGAGCTACTTACGCGCACTCGTACTTGTTCCATAGGTCGACACACTCGAACGGAACAGGACAGTACGCGTTCTGGCAAGGATTGTTGGAGGAACAGTAGCGGTCGATGTTCTTGGCCATCGCGGCCTGACCCCACTGTGTACCATTGGTGGCTGGCGGAAGTGGCAAGCTTTTACCGTCCAATCTATAGACAGCGCAGGAAGAGAACATTATAAAACAACACCCAGAAACGCTTTGCCGCCATACCCGCTAGACTTACCTTATATCGTCGATGCAACTCTTCTGATAGTCCGATTTGACATCGTACATCTTGTAGCCAGTGAACTCAGGCTTGCCACCTGCATACACACCCTCCTGTTTGTCCACTGACAGCCACAGATGTCCGTCGAACGAGAAGCTTTGGTTGAAGTTGGCACCCTCACCCCCGTCCAGCTCCAGGATGGCCGCCGAACCGTACCTTTGCATCTTTAGCACGTGCCACTGTCCGTCGTCCACCTCGACCGCCGTCAACGCTACCTCTTGCTCCTCCACCTGGCCCGTGTTTAAGCTGTACCGGAAGTACACCTTGGCGCCCTTCAGCTCAATGATGCCGTACTGGCGCATATGCTGATCGCTGATGCGGAACAGCTCGCCGTACGTTTCGCGCGTGCGGAACCGCAGCTGAATCTGTGTCGTGAACTTATCCGGCTCGAAGCTGAGCGCGTACTTCACGTAACTGTGCGTCTTGAACGTGGTTGGAGTGGTGGGCAAGCTGCAGTACGTGCCCGTCCAACCGGGATTGCATTCACACTTGGCCTCGACATAGTTACCGACACACTTGCCGTGCTCGAGACACCGGGCGACCTGCGGATTCAGATCACACACCTCCTGCGTGTACAAACAACCGGGCGCACTACCCTTAGATAGTCCCGGGTGGGACAGGTCGTACAGAATTCCGTTGTGCTTAAACTCGCGAATGCACCCCTCGAAACCGACCCCAACCGGCATGTACTGCCAGCGGCTGTAAGTGTAGTCAAACTTGTCCCTATACACACCGCCAATCTGGAGCGGCGTGTTGAGATTCAGATATTCGTTGAACGGCGGCACCTTGCCCAGCGCCTGGCAGGTGTGGTCGATAAACTCGACCAGGTTGCCGTCGTCGGTTTCGGTGATTTCGGCCGTCTTGCAGAAATCGACCACCATCTTCACCTGCTCTGTGTCCCAGAACAGATCGATCCGATGCCATTCGCCATCGTTGAGCGGATGTTTGGTCGCGATGCGTAACTCTAGCGTACCCGAGCCGTAATCAATGAGAAACCGAGGATAGCCCTGTTCCAGCTCGAGTGAAATAAAGTCGGACAGCTGCTTGGACCTGTCGTCCTCCTTCGATTGTGTGATAGGTCCGTTGTAGAAAATTAAACCATCCGGCTTCGTCGTGATAATCTCGACGCTAATATGCGACTTGTCGCACATGTCGAGCGGTGGGTACCAGGCCCAGCCACTGCCACGGAAGCTACGTACGACCTGCTGACAGCGGGGTCCCGTGTAGCCTGGTGGACACGAGCACTTGATACCCGACTTGGAATCGGTGCAGCGACCACCGTTCAGACAGCGATGGGATTTGCAGGTCTGCTGCTGCTTGTACTCTTGCGAGCTGCATACACACTCCGCCGTGGAGTTGATCTGCACCCCAACCAGGGTGGTTTTGTTCGCATTCACCAGGCAGGGGTTCGTTTGAACCTCGATGATGCTGGTGCACGACCCGGCACAGTCTGCATTCTCCAGCAGACACTCGTCCACGTTCACCATCGTGATGTTGATGCCCACTTCCTGCTCGATTTCCTCCTTGTGCAGCAGTATCACGCCGTTCAGCTGCACCGCCTTGTAGAAGTACGCGCCGTGCACGGCGAACCGCACATCGGTCAGCGGCACCGACCGGTCCTTCATCTGAACACTGAAAACGTCCACATTCTTCACGTCCACGTTCAGCAGCTCCGCCAGTTTGTCCCGGAACCGCTCCAGCTTGCTGCGGAAGATGTTCTGGGTACGATAGTTCCAGATGCGTATAAAGTCCTCATCCGTAATGCCGGTCAGCCGGATCGAGCCGGAGTTGACGATCGCCTCGTAGGAGATGTGCTTCACCACCACCGACATGTTCGCGTACGATTCCTGTGCGTGCTTGTGGTCGTAGATCTTAAAACGCAGCTTGTAGCGTCCCTCGCGTGCACCGCGCCGCATCGTCACCATGCCGGATGTGTCGTCTAGCTTGAAACGTGGATTCTCGGCCTCATCCCAATAGAACAGCTTGTCCGAGGTGTCCCAATCGTCGAGATCGTTGACGAACACACGCCCGATCGGTGTGTCCGGCGCCTGGCCTTGGTAGTTGTACACGATCACCTCCTTTGAGCCGGGCTGCATGATGTTATCGTTCAGATCACCGATTGTGACCGTCAGCGTGCTGGTGCCGGTTTGCGGTGGCGTGTCCGAGTCCTTGATAACGATCGGAATGGTGTACTGCTTGCGGTATTCGCGATCGAACGAGCCGAGCGATGAAATGATCGCCATACCGTCACTCTTGTTACTCTGCTCCACCTTGAAGGACGTCCGAATCACATCGTCTGCGTCCGGGTCCATGCGGAACTGAAACGGTGCCCCATTGCCCTTCAGTCGATCATCCCTGTCAACGGCGGAGATTTCGATAATCTTCGACGGCGGTGAGTTTTCCAACAGAATGGGCCAATAATCTTCCGCGAATACCGGCGAATTGTCGTTGATGTCCTTTACCAACACGGTCAAGATGGCGGAGGCCGTGCGCGGCGGTACACCGTCATCGGTGGCCAGAATCTCGAGCGAGTGTTTCGCCATTGCCTCCCGATCCAACTCGCGCTGGATCGTCACCGTACCTTCCTGGTCGATGGCAAACTGGCGCTTCCGGTCCGTAGCACGGTTAATGCTGTAGGTAATTTTGCTCTTACCGCCCTTGTCAATGTCGACTGCCTTAAAGGTGCCCAAGTTTTTCCCCACGTCCGCGTTTTCATACACCGCCGCCTCGATGTGCGGCTTCTTGAAGCGAGGCGTATTATCGTTAATATCCTTCAGCTTCACAATCACCCACGAATGGTCAACGTGGTATTTGTCGCTCTCGTCGATCCCATCGTTATCGATCACCTGTATCCGAAAGCGGAAGCCATTTATCTGAATTGGATCCTCGTAGTCTAGCGGCTGGACCACCTTCAAACTTCCCGTACCGTCCGCGTTCTTTACCATCGCAAACTTATCCGCCCCGTAACCGCTGATTTCATTGATTTTATGTTGGAAATTGTTTATCTCATCATCGTCATTCACCGTAACGGTCAGTATCGGGGCCTCGGGCAGCACACTACCGTCGGTTTCCTCCACCTCGACGAACCACTCGTCCTTGGTGAACCGAGGCGGCATATCATTCAGATCCTTCACCTTGATGGACGCTGTCCCCGTACCCTTCAAACCTCCGCCATCTGTGGCCACTATCTGCAGCGAGTAGTCGTGCGTCTTCTCCCGATCGAGACAGCATACCGCCGTCGTGATGAGTCCCGTGTCCGGGTTAATATCGAAGATCGGCAAACCACTATCCTCTTGGATCACGTTCTTCTCGATCGAGTAAATGATCTTCGCGTTAGTGCCTTCGTTGATATCGTCATGGTCTTCGGCCTTTATTGTCATCACGTGCATGCCGATAGTACCATTTTCGGTCACGTTTCCATACGCAATGCCGTTAGGGAACTGAGGCGCATTATCATTGACGTCTTTCAGGTTGATCTCAACCTCCGTAAAGCCCACCAAACCCTCGCCCCCTTCGTCCTGCGCAAAGACGGTAAACTTCCAAGACGCTCGTCCGTGTGGTGGATCTCGGTTAAGGGGCTGAACATTTGGAGGACATGGTGGGGAAGGAGAACAATAGGCAAGAGAGGAAGAAAAAAGTTATTAGTTTTCATCATCACGGATCTCAAAGACAGGAATGTATTATTCAATTAAATAATTTCGAAATGAAATTTTGTTTCACTTCATAAAGCCAAGCAAGACTCGGGACATTGCTGGTCCATTGCGTCCGTTTTGTTTGTTGCGGCAAGAGAAAGTTTACAAAATTGCTTGATTTAATTAAAATACTGTTTTTACTTGAGGTTAAACTAGTGTCCGGTACACCGAGCTTAATAGAGTGTACTTTTGGTCCCACACGAATAATTTCGAGACCCGGCACATGGCACAAGTTGTTTTGCGGAACTGAAGCAGACCACAATCTAGTTTTGCGATGGAAAAGATTCTCCATCGCTCCAAAGCTTCATTGCACAGTAGAGGCACATTAACTCTTGCAGACGTTTAAGTTTCTATAGCGGAATTTTCCGGTAGTAAAAAACTGCTGCAAAGACGTTCGACGCTCAAACAATTCCAAAACAAAACGGGTATCACATTTGTCATTCTTTGTCATTCCATTAACCGTTACGGTTGACTGCAGTGCTTTAGTTTTGTCTGTCGTCACTGGCAGACAACGGTGGTTAAAACTTGCGTACGCTTCCAAGTGTAGAATGTTTACCTACCTTAAGTACAAATATTTCCCCAGTGGCCTTGTTGATGTCAAAGTTGCTGTCGGAGGGATTTTCGATGTCAATACCGGGCCCGGTCAGGAAATAGATGATGTTGTTGAGTCGGTCCACATCGGCATCCGAGGCAGTAACCTATTCGGGGCGTGGGGAAAGACATCAAATGAGAGGCAATAAGCAGCAAGTGGATGTAAAAAAACCGTATAAAAGGGAAAACACGAAAATTCGGAAAAGTAAACGAATGGGAACGCTTGTTTCTACAAAATACCGAAATCGATCAACGAAGAAAGAAAGAATGAAATTGCAAGGCCGCAAGGCATACGATAGCCTTTCTCAGGTTTGCTCTGCGCCGTGTCAAGCTCAGTCAGCATCGTAGCAATCGTGAACGGGAAATATGAATACTTTGTAACCGGATGATTGTCATGACTATTTACTCGTTTGGATCGGTGAGATCGGGCAGAAAACATCAACGTACACCTGGCGTGTTTAGGTAGATCGGTTGGGCTTGACACGGCTCTGAGCAGCCATCGTCTGTCAGTTGGAAAATTATTTTTTTCATTTATTGCAGAAAATTGCACTGCTCGATGATGTTGTATTCTAAGGAGTAATTCGTTTGGTTGAAGGTGAGATTGTTCAATATGTTTTCCACTCATGCACTCATGGACTCATGCCCCACCAAGAAGGTGTTCGACAGCGATCCCCAGTTAGGCATAAGGCGCAGGGGAGCACAGCGAACTCGATGGCTGGACCAGGTGAAGCGAGTCCTGACGGAGATCGGGTGTCTGCATGGATGGGATGCTGCAGCCAGCCACGTGGTGTATTTACTTATAAAACAAACCTCATGTTTACTGATGCAATTACACCATTCCACTGACGGGGACACAAGAGGATTCACGGAAGATAGTAACTAATCGGTTGGATGCATCGCGGTAAGAAGAGGCCCGCCGAGCACTTAAAAGCAAATTTCCATTACATCGTCTGAGCAGCGCGTTGTGAATTTCATCATCGCGTTAGCGCATCGGTACTGCAAAGAACTTTTCCATTGGACCACTTCCAAAAAGTTCCCCGCTGCTGTAGCGCACCGTAAGCACTGTACAAGCGGTTCAATAGCAACGAGAGCAAAATAAATTTCCCCCTCCGAACATGACAAGAAGCGTGCTAATCGTTCTTTTATATGTTCATCCTGTTTCTTGTTTGATTTCTGCTCACCCCATTTTCATGAGACAAGGAAAGTTTAATGTCGTGCCGCTATATCCCGTTTTAGTTGTATGTTTGTGTTGCAGCAACGAGAAGGCCGAGCATTAAAGTGGCATACAATAGCGGAGAAAATTGGCGTCGAGTAAATAGAATAGAGTTTTTGTCTCCATCAGCAAGGAGCTGTACGCCTGTGTCCTCATGGCAAGTGCAAAGTAAACAAGAAAAAGCAACCGAAAAGCAGCCAGCACGACACAACCAGTTCACCGGTGGTTATGTAAATTTAAATGAAATTTCATTCTCCTCGATAGCTGCATAGCTTTTTGTCTTCTCCTGGTTTCGTTTTCCACGTGGCGAAATTTTCCTTCGCCAATCTACTTGTATTTTTCTTGGTTTCCATTCCAAAGATTTTCCATTCCAAAAGTTTGTACAGTTCTCAGCGTTTTGCCCTGTGTTGTTGCGTTGTCGCCGTCGGTGCAGCTTAGAGTTGACGAGCCAAAATGTGCCTTTCATTTCATTTCAATTTATGCAAACAGCTTCATCACGTTCATGTTCACTCGATCCTTTTTCTGGTGCACACATTGTGTCAAAGACACGAGTGTGGAGGACACCTTAAATGAGCTTTCGGAAGTGCAAAATACCGACGCCAACCGGAAGCAATGTGTTACTAGTATGTATTTATATTCATTAAAAAGTTTAGTTTTAGGATTTCACGCTCATTTTAGCCAGTATTAAAAGCGAACTGGCCTGGCGTTTCCCCTACGAAAGGACAGATGGGGTAAACTTACAATCTCAGTTGGCCCAGAAGCCAGTTGGCGAAGCGTTAATTTTCGGTGATAGCCCATTATTAGATGGAAAGCATTTCACAGGAGTTACCTGACGCGGCGACCGGATGTAGCTGGCAGACCAGATGTGCAAAGCGCCTGCAACATAAAATAGCGATCTGGTTTTGCGAGATCGCTTGTCAACAACTGGCTTTGCAGCTTAATGGGGGAAATTTGAGTTTTGCTTCATAGGAATAGTAGAGGCGCTTTAAATGTGTACCTCAAGTGAACCATAAGCAGAATGTGTGAGGGATTAAACTAAGAGTGGCGTAGTTTAAAAATAAAAATCTAAAATAGTTTAAGAGAAAGAGAAAGATAGAGGGAGAGAGAGAGAGAAAGAGAGAGAGAGAGAGAGAGAGAGAGAGAGAGAGAGAGAGAGAGAGAGAGAGAGAGAGAGAGAGAGAGAGAGAGAGAGAGAGAGATACAGTAAAGCATTATTCAGGATATAATTTTTGTAATGACATCTTTACCACGTTATAAGATTGTAAAATTTATCCTTCTTCTTCTTCTTCTTCTTTGGTCCAACTACCGTTGTTGGTCAAGACCTGCCTGTACCACTTGTGGGCTTGGCTTGCAGTGACTATTTGATTTCCCTTCATAGCAGTATAGCCAGTCCTACGTATGGCGGCACGGTCCATTTGGGGATTTAACCCATGACGGGCATGTTGTTAAGTCATACGAGTTGACGACTGTACTACGAGACCGGCAAATTTATCCTTCACCTCGTTAAGAATGCGAGCGAAGGGGTCCCTTTGACGTTTAATGAAGCATCCGATGGCAGTACGTGCCATTCGATTACTGACTTTTAACGACATCAAACAACTGGAGCAACGGGGACGTTGTTACGGACAACAGGATAAACTAGACAGCGGGTTGGAGGATTCGGTTCCATAGTGGCTTTGATTGAGCGCATGCTGACGTCATTATCATCGTGATCGTTTTCCCCGAGCGAAAAGGCTGCATACACTCCAAGTCACGTTGTAAAGGAATCATGCGTGGCCATCAGAGACACGGCACGGAACTCGGTAACAAATATTATGCTTTTGCCTGACTGAAAGTGCCTTTACTTCTTTGCAGGGAAGCGAGAAATAATTTTTCGAATCGAGTTCGAAGAATTGGTTAGTATGCAAAAAGAAAATAGTTTCTTTTTGTTTGACGATCAGTATCGGTTCAGGCGGCCGATTTCTCTTGTTGCCTCCATTGAAGTGGAAATTATAATTACGACAATAATTCCAAACAAAAGGTGTAATTTTAATAAAAGTCAAAACAATAATCAAACTTTCGTTTCAGTACCAACTCTATACCAAGCCAACACTGACGACGATTCGAAAACACGAAAGTGGAGACTAATATCTAAATGCTTCCTAACATAAACAAACTAAATTTGGTTTGCTTTAATCTGAAAAAGCTACCCCCATTGGCTTTGAGCGATGCGAACTACCAAAAGCATGTTTATTTCCATCAACCTCCTCATCAGTACCACCGTTTCTTTCACCGTCGCCACAAGGTCACCAGTAGCTTTGTAACCGTTCAGTAAACTATCTCATAAATCAAATACAAGTTTTTCAAGGACATGCTCTTTCAACGGGTGAGTGCGTCGCAAGTGTCGCAGTGGTGCAATGGCATACAGCCCTGATAAGCCGGCACATCCCTGTGTCCATCGGAAGCGTTTGCGTTGGCCAGGTGAATGCGTGAGGCTGGTGTACTGAAGCATGCCTCGTTTTACGACCAAGTACCATCGATCAAGAGCAGAAAGGAAACGATCAGAGCCATAATTGAACGTTCGAAAGCAATAAAATTGATAAGTGTCTTCCATCGTACGGAGTTCATTTATTTCACTTCACCCCAGGAAAGTGCTGCCAAAAGGCTGCTACCATCACACATGCACGTCCTTGCTGCAGGGAGTATCTTTTCTAAGCCTTTATGAAGCTAATAAAAAATAAAAATTATCTTCTCAGTGTCCAATGGTCTTTGGGCGGATGGAGATAGTTGAAACTACCTATCGATGAGTACCGGGCTCTATCTGCAGTGGGACACTATGCCACGTACGCACCGTCGTTACGATTTTGAGGAAGACAAGTGCTATGTTTCTGCTAAGAGGACACATTTCCCTCCCTTAGGTACTAGGCCACGTACGCATGTTTAATGAGCTTTTGGGCAAGACAAGTGCTCTGTTTCTGCTAAGAGGACAACTTTTACTTTGATCACAGTGCATGTCGTGGGGAGAGATGCTTACGAGCGGGCTAGGAGATAAAGAAAGACGAGATCTATCGTTATTTAGTGTAACATCATTTTGTTTCGAGCTGTCGTGAGGTCACCTGTAGAGTAATGGTTACCAAGGATGTTTGAAAGGTTTGGTAACGGGTTTTCACTATTTCTGTAAGTGCAAATGTGCTGGTTGCTTAATGTGAAAGTGAAAGATACAGTATTAGGCAGCATGTAACATGGGTACGTATATGCAACCTTAGAAAGTCTCCAGCATCGTGCTAAAACAACTCGACATTTGATATCGGGAAATGAGTACTTCCTCCAATTCTGAGGTAATCTATCCTATGCAGGTGTACCTTGGGAACTACCTTTGTTTGAGAAAGTCCTTCATTCATTCATCTTCCAGCCAACTGCGGTCAAATATCAACCGAGGTAAGATGAAGCTGCCTTTCGCTGCTGGTGCGAGTCATGAGCAGAGTAGTTTCGTTACGCCTTTCTCTAGTTTTGTAACACCTTTTTCTAAGCCGTTTTTTGTTAGTATGGGCCAATCAATCCAAATGGAGAACCACTGGAAATTGACCGTATTAGGGCTAATAAAAGTAACGCTTTATTATATAGTTTAGCCGCTTCTCTGGTTCTTCAGGACCTTTGTATGCTTGCTCTTCTTCAATGCTTCCAGCTTTACTATCGATTCGACATGTTTGCAGTTCATGTGTTGCGATCCACAAATGAGGGGGCCATGTGTGGACATGTGTGGCTTAGCCTTTGGTACAACATTTTACGTAACTGTACGGACATGATTTCTCCAGCAATGTCGGTGGCGGTAGTCGTGTTCTTTCTCATTTTTTGGAACAATTTGTTTTCTTGGATTTGTTTTTTTATTCCTTCCCGTTTTGGCGTTTCGTGTCTTGAGTCTATAAAACGACACGTTTGGGAAGTCTATAATTCCGTTGAAGGTGAAACCATATATTTCTTTCTCGGAGTTAGCAGAACAGAGTTCGTCTTGGTCTCAAATACAAGACATAACGGTTTTTGGGTGAAATAATGAAACCAATAGCAGTGTGTTACGTGCAGCACATGACCTAGGACAAAGCGAACCGGATAGCTTTAGCTTGATGACAGAACCGAACCAGTACACTGGCTAAATATTGTAAGAGAATGTTATGAATCTATCTTTAACAACCCAAAAATCGTGTAAGGGAGTGCATGTATGTTTTACGGATTGTATGATGCCCAACCGTCGATTGCATGCTATGTTTCGTAAGATAGAGTACGACCACCTTTACGACACCACTCGGTGCTTGGGCACGATCTCGACTTTCCAGTTGGGATGGATAGCAGTGAGTTAACATAAGTGAAGCTAAACAGTCTTCGTCACTTGACTGTTGCAAACATTTTCTATTAGGTTGTTGCGAGCCATAGGTGGATGAAATCATGGGAAAGGGATTATGAAGGTGGGAATGGGAGGTAAGAGAAATGTTGGCATTGTTTCGGGTGTTTGACTGCTAGGAGAGGATGCTCCATTCCGTTGACTAATGATCGGTGGAATCGAAAAGCTCGTGGAACGCGCAGATAGCAAGGGTACAAGTTTGTTCAAAGCAAAATTATCAACTAAATTGAGCTATTGAGTGCTCGAGAATGGAGTATGTTCAGGTCGGGTAGTTAGAAAGCTGGTATTTGAGTTGTTGTGAGGAGGAAAAGTCTTCAGTTTAAGAGCCATAACTTGAAAACTTTTTAAACTATGTGGAGTTTTGTGTTAGTCGATATAACAACTTCCATCTTATTATAATTACATTATGTTAATCGTAAGTTCCTTATATACTGATTTGTAATTGTGCTTTTGTATCTTTTAAAGAAATATAAAACTTTTTTTATATATGTATCATTTAGCTTTTTCATATAATTTCTTTCAATGACATTTCATAATTATGTTTTCTATTTTTAAATCTTATTTAAATTAACAATTATGTAAGACATTCTATTTGTCAGATTTTTTTTGCGCTTGCATGATCTGCATTAAAGTGCGATATTTACTAAAGTATCGTCCGTGTTTATGGACAACGTTCGTGCTTATTTAATTTTTCGTGCGTTGTTTTGTAGTGCGGTATCAATAAGAGCGTCTGACTTAAAATGGCTGCATTTGAAAATTGTACGGCAAATGCAACATGGCTTCAGTTTTGTACAGCATTTTCTACACAAACATAGTGCTACAGTGCATGCACCAGGTTGCTGCCTTGTAAGTAAATAAACAAACAAACAAACAAAGCAAAAGCACAACAAGTCCAAACAATGAGCCAAGCAGAAAAATTCTACGCATCATTCACAAAAAGATGCTGCCTGCTCAAGAAAATACAAACAAATGAAGAATCCTGTAGCTTTGCACTACAGGCCGGATCGAGCGGACAGTATGTCCGTGGCAGTCTTTTATTTTGCGTTTGCAGTGCAACTGGGCAAGATATGTTACTATGTTTCCAGAATGCAATTGCTGTACCTGTTGGTAGATGGAAACATCGCTCATTTTCCGTACAGCTCAATATTTCACTCCGACAAAACATATTGCTTGTAAGCGTTGCAACTTTGTATGCTGTATTTCTCATAGAGGCGTAGTCTTCTGGAACTTCTGCGCTATCAAATCAGCAAAATAGACGGTCGTTTGTGGAGTTTGTTTTACTTTGTCACTTGCCGACGATAAGCACGGTTAAACAAGGTGGTATAGTTCAGAGCCGGTGAACATTTTTCATTGGTGGAGAAGTAACGCTACTCGTGGTGAGGTAAGTGCAGTACGCCAAGTGCAGTTGCGAGATATAAATTGCACATGTAGTTGGGATGGCAGCAGAATATAAAAAAAAAACATATATAACTGAATAAACACCACTACCTTTCTCGAGTTAGCTTCAAGCATGTAAGATGGTGGAGAAATGTTTATAAAAAGAACAAAATTTAAATGGTTCGCCGTTGTGGAGGAAAACTTTGAGGATAACGGCAGTGAACATGCAAGTGGTAATTTTGTTTGTGTTTTTTCAGAAGATTTAGCATGTTGTTCGGTGCAGCTGGTTGTATAATTAGACGACAGCGACAAGAGTGTCCCAAAGCGGAACATAATTCAATGCACAAATGTCATTCCCGTTTAGGTATGTAAAAGCTAAAAGGAGCGTGAATTGCTGCGAAAATGTAGCTCAAGGGATAGAGCAGCATGACTTACATTAAACAATTATAGAGCGATGGAACTAGCAATGGATCTATGTTATTGATATGATTAAAATTACATTTTTGCTGCTCAACAGCACCTGATTCCAACGAAACAGAAATATTTTTGTAGACGAGATTTTGGTTTTGATTGATTTTGTACCTTGGCTTAACGAAACAATATCAATACTTTCGTTTATCATCTTGCCATCGAAGCGATCATTATAATAAAATCGATCGATTATTATAATAAAATCGTTAGCAACTCTTCCTATCACGATGTTATGGCCTCGTATTTATTGTCTTAATTGTAACTTTACTTTCGGTGTCCCATTAGCAAACCATCCGAAGCGCCTCGATAACGGTCATTGAAGCTGGTCATTTTCCATTAAAAGCCAATAGCGTTCGCGTGGTTCACCTTCACTGGAGTGACAATAACCATTACCGCTATCGGACAGGTAGGAGTTATCTTAACTATCTGCTCACATTGCAGTTAAGATGCGATAGCAGGATAGTAGAATATTCCCTTTTCCGGAATGTTTCTCCCTGCTCATGGGACATTCATTGGTCGTGGAGGATGGTTCACCCCCCTAAAAAACATCCATGGTGGAGACAAAATAAAAGCGTAACGAATCTTATCAACTTGCACTTTTGCTTCGATCAACACCACAGGCAGGCGAAATAGGTTTCGGACCCAGTTTGTGGTGGTGGTTGGTGATTCCAATTTTACTGATATGGGGGCCCTTTCCGCTATAAGTTCGTAGGCTGACATTTCAGCCTGTCAGCTGTTTGCATTGTATAGCAGTTTTCGAGCAGCTATCTAAATGAGTATAATATACAGGTGGGGTTATCCCAAGGTGTATAAATATAGAAGGCTGAATGAAGATTTTAAGAGTGTTTTGAGTATTCCTCAAGCCTCTAGAAAAATTGTTTGAAGAAAAGTCCTGTCAAAAAGTGATATTCAAATTTGGTTATAAAAAACATGCTATGAGACCACCTGGACTACATACACTTTGATTCTGAATTCCATCACCAGATCTCTTTAATGCACCTTGGTATAAATGTAAACACCAACTTGTTTTGCCGTTTTTTGATCAGTTACTCGAATCTAATTCTTGCTATGAGGCAATAATAATCTAGACTGAAAATTGCAGGCTAGTTTTTTGTGTGGTTTTGTATGGAGTGTTGACATAATTTCAGCCTCCAACTGTCAAAGTCCATACAAAAAACTAACTAGAATCGTGAAGGGCCCCATGGTCAGTAAAACCTCGTTCCTCTGATCAAGCGACATGGAGTTCGGTTTTGTATCGAGCTTCCGTCCCTGGTTTGTTGGGCAAATGAAACAAACCAAAACAGGAGGTGTGATGGTTTCGGCTCTCTACTGAGACTTCCTTCATTAGCCATATCGGTAAATGAAAGGGCCGGAAATTGGGTCACCGGTTTGTTTCGACCCTAGTCAGCGCGTCCTCGCCAAAACGCAACAGTGGCAAGGCTCTCGAAAAACAGGCTGGACGTTGATTCGAAAGGGTATTTTTCCGGATGTTTCCTTTCGGTAGGTGACGGTGAGGTTGAGCTTGCATTGGGGAACTGAACTTGCAGGGAACGGATGATAGTGGTTTAGTTGTCATTCCAGTTTTCAACGAACGGAAAACGATGTTGAAAATTTTATTCGACGCCCTTCAAATGCTTCGTAACCGTTCCGTGGCCTTTGTTACAAATTCATATCAACACCCCGATGGCGTGCAAATGCGAACGTGACGGCGTCTGTCTCTTTGCGATAAAAGATAAAACATCAACCGAACAGGCCGTACTTGTGTGACCATTGTCCACAGCGCGCTGGATGCAAGATGTCTTTCTCGGGTGACACAAACGGACCGTATCGGGTTGGGAAGAGACGCACTGTCCAGCTGGCTGGACATCCCCAACAGGTGTAGGTAAAACTTTCCTTACCAAAGTATTACGGTGTGGTCTTAAGAAGGTGAACTTTACGCAAAACAATGTCCCTATCCCAATAGTCAGCAAACAGCAGACAACCGAAAAGTTTGAACGCTGATACAGCACGAAAGGAGTAGGCTTTCGGTGGCGCTTGTTAGTTCTTTTCCGAGAGACAGGCTCGGTATTCATGATGGCAAGCTTTAGAACATGCCTTCCATGCGGTAAGATTCATTGGTCAATCGTGTCCACGTGGTTCGTCCCAAGGGCCTTGGAAGGAAGCGTAAAGCTAAAATACATTATTCATTGTTTGCCAAAGATCGATCCGAGAGGAAGCCAGTCCGCAAAGATTTGAACTGAAAATGAAATAGTTTATGATTGCTTTGACCGGTTCGAACACTTTAAGTGAATTTTAAAAATGTATGCTCCAATCCTATAAAACAACCGCCATCCCATGTTTTGTTGAACGAAGTAGATATAAAAAGAGGAGGAGGAGAACCTTCAATTCGAATTCCAACGTGAATCAAGCTACCGAGTCAGCTTTACACAACTTACTATATTTGCTGTAGTTTAGTTAATAGTTAATATCCCACCTAGCTCTTCACCGGCAAACATTCAACAAATAGTAAACATTGAACAAAATGGCTTCATACAACTACTTCAAACACATTAATCCCAGTCCAACATTGCCCTTTTGAACAAAAAGTGGGCCCAACGAGATGAACCGATTGAGGGCCAATTTCAATTTCCTAAGGTTTTACTAAGGCACCGGCAAAACAAAAATCTCTTGCGTGCTGAATTTGCGGTTTAGACAGGTGGACAGGATTTTTCCACACACCCACTCTCTCCATAGTGATCCTGACCTCGACTAGATAGGGAGATTTATACCATCCAATGAATTATCATCTTCGGCTGCCCTAAACGAAAAATGAGTACCCCGAATTCTTCACACTATCCTGGCCAATTGGTAAACAGCCCGGTCACCAAAACTGCACGTAGAATTAACAACATTTGTCCAGCTTTGCAGCTTTGGGGAATTAATGATAAGTGTGAAATAACAACAATAGCAAAAACGGACCCTAAACCTTACGGAAACAAATGAAACGAGTTGATGATTGGGGTGCTTGGTGCCTCGCTTTCAGCGCAAAATACCACAAAAACCAGCTTTATGGGTATGTCGTTTTTGAACATTTGTTGTTTTTTACCGTTCGAGTGCTTCTATTTGCAAGCACTTGATCCAGTCACTATGTAGTAAACTACACTATGCAAGTAAATTAAAGCTCCAATTGCATGGAAGTGTTTATTTCCCAGGGAAGCAATTGGGAACCGACCAACAACAATGGTTGGAGGAAGCGCATTGAGTGTAGCAATTGGACAGATAGTCAATCGTTTCCTGAGTGCCGAAAATCGTATTAGTTTCGATTCAACTGATTAATTATTGCAAACACTCGCTCCTCTGCGACGTCCCGCAGGCAACCGTAAAGATAGGAACGCCAATGATGATGATGATGACTATTGCATAACCGCACAAATATTGATGAGGAGGAATAGATTGACTCGGTGTTTGACTCGGGCATTACCCAGATACCCACAAATCATACGGGGTTACAACCCGGCGGATGTGTAAATTGCATTTGATTGTAATGGAAAATGAGCGTCATTTGTAATGAAAGCTAAGCGCATTACAGACAATTTTATTCGCGATCCCATTCCCAATCGATTCGATGAATGCATTTTACAATCGCGTAGAATGGCACTAATGTGCAAAATGATGTGTTTTTAAACGCACTCATTGCGACAGTTGCTGGGTGGTTTTAATTACAGCGAATTGGCTATTGGTTGGTTTGGCAGATTGTTCACAAACGGGTTCATCAATTATATGCAGCTTCAACTCAACTGATGAATAATTTCAACCTGTGCATTTGTTTTTACTTTCGTGATATGTTTGGATTGTAAAGAAATTATCTCACACGGTAATCAGAAGGTTCAAAACATGATGATTATTCATTGTATTCGCCTTGCATGTTGAGATTTCTTTTCTATTTCATCTATGGTGACACTATAAAGGTGGCGCTTTGGTTACCTGCAGGCTCATTTTTGTCACTCGAAAAAGGCAAAACTTGTTCTTCTAGATGGCGGACATAACAAAATCCGCATCAACTCATTAGCCACATCCATATTTCATAAGTGAACGACCGCAAAGTGTTTTACCGCGATGAAAGATAATTAACATTTATTAATTTAAAAACTTTTATGCCACACGATGTACCAAAGTCACAACGCTTTGAATCCTCCCGAAACAACTACAAAGAGAAAATATTAGATTTCGCAAGCAAAACTCTGCTTGGAGCTAGAAGTGTGAGGCAGTTTTTAAAGATTCAAGCATGTCCGTTAAAGTTGTGAACAGCCAATCGAGAAAGCATGCGAGAGGCTTTACTTTTAGTTATGTGTGTGCCGTCGTCCACCCGGTAATACGAAGTGCTACCACCATATGTTGTGTTGCTACGGATGTAGCTCTCTGCTTATTTTGAGTAACTTTGTGAAAACTTTCTTAGAATTGACATTGTGTGTGTTTAATATTCATTGCACAGTTTGAAAATTAGTCTGTCTTCAGTCGCTTGACTTTTGCTGCTGACTTTCTCGATGGGACCTATTCTCGATCAGCTGATCAGTCTTGACCTCACTTGACCCTGTTTCGCGAGCTCTGTCGAATTTTGCCCTGATTAGCCCTATTTTTGATAAGCTAGCTGTTTAGCCTTTGGGTACATCTTGTTGTCCTTATCTCTTTTTAATCGCCATCTGGTGCTTTCCCTCGTAAGTTATTTGATCTATCCTTGATAGCTCGTTGTTTTGATAAACATTACGGCTGCTGATCTAAGATTGATTTCGTGCTAACATGTTGGATGGAATTATTTCACAATAGCATTGTTAAGCTACTTACAATCATTTTGGGAGCAGAAGACAACGAGATTTGGGAACAATACAGCATGTTCGGCGCAAAGCAGCATGTGCGAAGGGATTTGAAATGTGTATGTGTGTTTTGTTGTTTTTTAAGCTTTTTCCCATTTGGTTTTGGTAATCGTCCTTTTGCTCCCAGTGCGTCATGTGGGGCTTTCATTTCCAACTGAAAAGCCATTTTCTGGCGATTCAATGCTTTTTACCCGGGAAGCATTAAAAGCACATCTCAGTGATTTGGGAATTTGGCCGGCTGGTGGCTTTTTTTCTTCTTTTCTATAATCCTCTCTTTCTCTCTCTCCCTTTTTCATACTCTCATAAACAAATGTCATACTTATTGTATTGTATATTTTTATTGCGGTAACTGGCACTCTTCGTACCAGCCATGGTCTTCCCTGTCCCTTCTTGTACATTGCTCTAGGCTCTGCGCATACCATGCTTGTGCAGTTGACCGAATTCCGTTTGCCACGGCCACATAATATTTCTCAGGATTCATCCCTCAGGGGCTCGAGCCATTTATTTTAATTTTTATTGTTTTTATGCATACGTTACATTAATTATTACTTTTTAGGATCTCTCTGTTTCCGATCGATCTGACCGAAGCGTTTCCGGGAGTGTGTAAGCTTTTGCTTCGTGCTGACCATGCTATTGCAATGAACCGATCTCTTCGTTGAACCGAACCTGTTGGTTGAATGTTTCTGCTTGCGGTGGTGCCAATCCCAACGATCACAACAATAACAAAAAAGCATCGGAGGGAGTGCGTCTGGGGTCACAGTTTATGGTGCCTCGGGGTAGTTCGTTTGCAGCATATCTGTCGTTCTCTCCGTCCGCACAGCTATACGTTTCCAACACACCGGAACTTCCCAATCTCCCAGGACAAGCAGGCCATGGGTGGTCGTTTTTTGGTTGAATTATTAATTGGCAAGTGAGAGAGATAGTGACAGAGTGGTAGTTGGAGGTATATGTAAAGTGTCGCACTGTGTTGGGGCCTGAATCGATGTCGATTGGAATGTTAAAACCATTGATAATGGGTCGAAAAATCGTACTGAATTCATAATTAGAGCCGCTCTCGCCCACGTACCTCCAAGTCAGCACACCTCCCTGGTACGGAATGATTTCCTGTGTCGGGTTTGCCCTTTGCTAATAGCTTCTAGCTAATTGTCTAAAATATAGGCTATCTGATTCGTTACACCGATATGCCATGCAGAGGGGGCAGCCTATTAGAGCGGGTAAGTTATTGCAATTCGACCACACCACTATCTAGTTCTAATGACTTTCAAAAATTACAGCCCGCAGGCACAGCCCACAAACACACTTTAAAACACTTTTATTCGGTCAGGTTTAAATTGCGTATTTTATCTCTTTGTCATTTTGGGTACTCTCTTATGCACAATTTAACTTATTTTGTAGGCAAGCACTCCAGAGCATAGCAACATCCAGGGCTGTCTGTGCTATGCTTCGCAACAGACGATGGTGCTTTTTGATGCAATGTGGAAATGGGTATCATGTTTGATGCGCTTCTTATTCACTGTCCCTCTCTAGCTATTGACACTTATGCAGCTGTAAATTGCAAACTCGTTCGATCTGATATTGGGGAATCCATTTGGGGCTGTCTCTTAGCACACGGAAAAAGTGTGATTGTGCCCATTAGCCAAACAATTGGATGCATCATCATTGGAATTATTCGACATGGATGTTTCGAAGCTACATACGTTTCCAAGTGATTATATTTTGCAGGCTCAGCTTAATCAGATACTGTGACCCTCGTTAAAATTTTCCAAGAAGGACAAGCAAATGTTTCGATGAGATTGTGTGGGATACACACGCACACTTTCTCAAAGCGAACCGGATGTGTGAAGGGAAATTAACGCAACAAAGCCGATGAACGGCTAGTTTGAAATTTGTTCAGGAGAAAGGCACACACCCGTATTGTCTGCATTTGAGCAAAGGTGCTGGACTATTTCGAACGCCTTGGTAAAGTGGTGGAAAGGCAGGAACAGCCCATATTTACCCTCAAATCAGGAGTTTGTGTTAGGCGTTCTTGTTATCCGATACGGGATGATATTGAGAAAGATAAGCACGAAACAAAATCCTACATTCAGTACGAATGGATCAACGATACTGGTCCCTGGATATCCCGACGAGGGTCTTTTTTCCTACACTTACCCGCAGCACACGCTTTGGCAGTCCTCGATCGTCCTCCTCGGTGATTTGTGTGCGATATGACGATTTCTCAAACACCGGTGGGTTGTCATTTACATCGCATACGTTGATCAGAACGGTGGTGTAGTTTTCCTTAAAATTATCCGATGCCGTCAACCGTAGCTCATACTGTTTGAGGATGCATGGTCAGAGGAAAGGACAACATGGAGTCGCTTTATTGAACGTGCACCGGGGGATGGCGAAGAAATGGGTCAAATTATAGGGGGCACGCATTCGCACCAGATGAACCACATATGGTATTTCTTTGGTCTTACCTTTTTGATCTTCTCATAATCCAACGCCTTGGCTACGTACAGGGCACCGGTTGTGTTGCGTATGGCAAACACATTGCCTATGTTACCGCTCGAGATCTTGTATCGTACACCGGACGCTGTAATGAAAAGGTAAAAGGATAATTATTAATTCGAGTGTGTCGCTTTAAATGAGCTTTATTATTTCCCTCAAACGCACAAGGGGAAGCAGCACGAGTCATGTTGGTGCGCTGAGGTGAGCTCCTCCCATCAGAAACACATGGCACATACTGGATGCCAGCATTCCTGCATAGTCGACTACAAGTAGAATCAGCGTTTAATTGCACTGGTGAGCTGAAATGCCTCTCCTTTAGCATCCTATGCTGTTTGTTAGGCTAGTTAGAAGGTTAATTTTAAAGTTGGCTTTCGACCAACGCACTAAACGGTGCACAATATAATTTGATATTCCGAATTTATCCGGGCCAGCTGGATAGGCAGACTTATGCTAATTTCTAAAAACCAAACCACGCTTCTGTTAGTTCAAGTCCTTAGCAAACCATACAGTGAAATTGTGTTATAATGTTTAAGTAGACACTTTAGTCCTTTAGGACCACGTTAGAAAATGGATTGAATGTGCGTGCTGGTGCTGGTGTTGTGTGTGTTGCCGAACGGATACAAACCATACACTTCCGCACTTCGGATCATGAACATATTATTAGTTTCATCCTTTTATATTTATTTCTATTCATCTTTTTGTTTAAAACAAGTTTAGCTTCAAAAATGCATTATTTAAAATATGGATTGTTCCTGCCTTGAGCAAAAAGTATGTAACGCCTGTGTGTGTGCATATGCTCCTTGTAGTGTTTCCATCATCTGTCTTGTAGCATACATTTTTTATTCGAACTTGTGCTTCGACCCAATGGCAATGATCAACGTGCTCTCGCTACCACAATCGGCGGCTTTGTTACATCGTTCCAAACTGTAGGAGGCTGCAACTGTTTTTCATGCAAAATATTGTACATCTCAGTTGAGCTTCGTGTTGGTTTACCATAAAGTGTTGCCGGCGCAGGAGTTCGTACTGTGTGATTGAATTTATTATGTTTATTAACATATATTTACATAAATTACTGCCCCAACGCCTCGCCCATGTCTGGAGGTGAATCATGGCTTCAGAGGGAAATGTACATACATGTCGCGGTACGTGGTACAACTCACGCAAGCTTGCAATGCAATGTTTTGTGCAGGTCCGGTTTTCGTAGAGTGTGGTAATGTGATAGAGAAGAGGTAGAAAAATGGTATCATTGGACAGAGGCAGAGACGCCAGTGTTCAGTGTTAGAATAAGCAAAACCATTGGGGGACAGTTTTTGGAATGGGATTCATAGTTCTGAAGTGATTGTAAAAATTGCCACCAAGCAGTCTCTTTTCCGTAGAACACTCTTTTTAGTTAAACTTGCTCCTCTTGTTGCCTTTGAACAATAGTTTAGTTTGAAAGCGGAGTGTAGTAGTTTTGTATAGTGAACGCTTTGAGTTGATTAGAAGCAGTCGTGTGAAATTAGATAACCCCCTGGAGTAAAACATGCAGCCGGGGCTGACGGGGCGCACACTGAAAGCACTGTGGTATACACCGTGGGGACAAATTTCCCTTCCCAAACTTTACAAACTCGATGGTATACTCGCTTGGGACGCTGGCTTCCATCACCTCCGTTGAGTTGTCGAATTAGACTACATTTACATTCCAGTCAGCGTCATGGTGGCGAGTGAAAGCGTAACTTTGATTGAATTTCATTACTCTGTGCCACTTTCTTTGCGCTGCACAATAGCTGCCCTTTGGAGGTGACTGGTGTAGCAGAGGTCCATGTCGCGCACAATGAATGTAATTTTCGATGGTATGGAATTAGAAAGTTGTGCAAGTAGTAACGGTAGAGGGATGTCATAGCTCCCGCATGATGTTCATTATAAGTTATTTGTTTCGTCAGCTTCGAAGGAAGATTCGTATGAAAATGAAATGATTGAAACAATAAGTTCATTGTTTTGCAGACCAGATCGCAGATAGATGATACTTGATTATATAAGGTTAGAGAACGGAGTTTAAGGTTAAAGCATGAGCAAACATGGTGGAATGCAATGCACATTAATGACTTTTGTTGCAGTTGTTTAAAGAAATGCTTGAAATATCTCTTTTATGTCTCTTAATGCTTTTTACATGTAAACAATCAATCAAAATGATTGTTATGTACTTCCGCAACACATTCAACGTTGCTACAAGGCATTCGGGAAATTTAACTTTTATTAAATTTATTGAATGCAAAGCATTGGCTACATCCCACAATCCATTACTCTTTTTGAAGATGATTTGTGTGCTACATTTTTCACTCCCCTTTGCCACTAACCTTTCCGTGAAATTCGTAGAAAACGCTTTGGTAATTGTTGTTTTTGATTTGTCTGCCATTTTCCCCAATTCCTTGGAGACATTTTGAATAATGGTAACAGTGTTTCTTGATTGTGAAGAAATTCTTTAGCCACAGGTAGCATGAAAATAATAAATGGGGTCACCATGGGGTTGACGAAGTTTTTCCAACACAATTGAACCGTAACAATTAATACGTTTGACCGTCCCTCATTCGGGCTTATCTTCACAAAACTGGTAAGTGTTTCCGGGATTCGTAAAGGAATCTTGATGTCATTTTTTGCAGACCCTTTACAATTCGTTTCACTTTAAGCGAAGCCTCTTTTCATCAGAGTGCGTTACCGTCCTAGCGAAATAATGCCAATGTGACCGTTATAAGCTGATTATCGATGTTTCAGTGTTTCATTGTTGCCCATCCTGTATCTAACGTGTATGGAGCTTACAGATAAAATAAGCTTTCACAAAAAAGAATCAAATTGTATAGCTACTAGTGATGTGTTGGTCTGTTGTTATAACATTCTATAACATTCCGCAAAGGATCATTATTGTTCATGCCAACCTGCCACATGCCAACGAAATGAGTTTGAGGCTGCTATCCACAGCTCGGAGATTTAATCCCACTCGATGGTTAATGCTTCACCGCTCGATCACAAGGACGAGTGAACCTTTGATGATTGAACTACTAGTTCGTCCTAGCAGCGCGGTGCATCAACAACTGGCATCATTGTAACTGTCAGCTCGAATCATCCGGTGATGGAGCTTGTAAAAAACTTAAAGGTGTTTTACAATACCTTTTGGCCTGATCAAGAAATAGAACTAGGCCGATACCTATGCGCAGGCTTTGCTACTGAAAACGACTAGGAAAAAATAAGTAATCACACACAACCTTTCAGTTTGAGTTCCAAATATCAAGTGTTAATTCATTTCTACAATTAGAGTTTTTATACTATTGGCTAAACGTTCTAACGAAGGAAGAATAATTTCTCTCATTTTGACGCATTAGTCCTTATTTTTAACACTCTTCCTTTTGATGCGCCTTCGCTATCTCCCAAAGAGGTGTCTCGAATGTTCTGTTTAATGTCAAGTGCTATGGTTGGAAATGCTATCCTTTTTTTAATTGCCATTCGAATTGGTTGCATTGATTGCGGGCGTAGGGATTTTTCTTTGGGCAGAACTGGGCACTTGAATTTTCTGTTGCATGTTTAAAATGTATTTTTTTTTAAATTTATTACTCGGTTGATTTTGGTGACGAGTCTGCATTTAAGGTTTGATATTTTATGATCCTGAGAAACATGGATGCGAGATTTTACTACGCTTCTCCAAGCTGGTCCTTGATTGAAGATAGTTATGCATGGAAGCAGTAATCATAGTTGAAATAACTTTCGTACTGTTTTCCTATTTGTTAGAACGTGCATGTCAAGAAGAACCAGATGGCCTTACTGGGTGCGTGGCATATTCCTAGACGTATGCTGTTTATCGCGCCGATGCCAGTTTGTTTATCAGGGCTACCATTTGAAAAGGATCACACGCGTTTTGAGCGGTTTGCTCATTTTAAATTCCAAAATACTATCCGTTAAGTTTGACAAATATGATCGTCGTGGCGATCGCTCGTAAAGAGAAATTAATTTAAATGAAATTGCTAAAATAAAGGAGTCGCGTTTGCAACAGAGCTTTTAAGTGACACGAAATTCCAATTCACCAATTTGGAGTACCATTGTCTCAAAGAACGTGTTTATAGTTAAACAGTGAGGCGAAGAGAATCCTTAATGGATTTGCAAAAAAAAAAATGATACAGTTAGTTGAACTTTGCCAAAATCTTTGCCGTGAACAATGTTAAGTCCTCAAAAATGTGTAAAAGTATAAAAACAAAATCAAACCATCTTGCTACCACAACAGATTTCCTGGACACTCCGTTGTTGTGGACGATATTAAGCACTTAAATTACATTAAAATTGCATGCCTACTTTCTTGTCTAACTCTCATTTTATTCGGTGCGTTGGTACGATGGAATAGAACCAGACTCTTCACAACGTTTGTTAGTGCTTCTTTCGAATTTGTTGAAGTTTTTTTTTGTCAATTTGACATGATGGATGACGGTTGCGGTAACGATGAAGCATTTCCCGCGGCGAGGCTGACTTGTATCACCAAATCGACTGCTGGACGCAACGTTCGCCTTTTTTTGGTTATTCATATTTCATGTTGTTGTTACGCATGTTTTGTTTTCATGGCCATTGTAATTGTAATTCTTGAAGAAGTTTATATAGGTCCACTTCTAGGAAGGTGCACAGGCTGTGGCTTTTGCTGTTATATACTAACAAATATATATGAAACCTATTTCATGCAAAATAAAAACATGTTAACCCAGTTAAGAGCATGACATCACTGTTGGTTATTCGATTTATAGCAGGTTATTGACAGGTAAATGGTTAAGTTTTGTTCTGAAAAGGTTTTTGGTTGGTATTATTCTTATTATTCTTTGGCTCAACAACCGTTGTCGGTCAAGGCCTCCCTGTACCACTTATGGGGTTGGATTTCAGTGATTTATGGATTACCTATAGCAGGATTGTAAGTCCTACGCATTGCGGCTCTGTCCATTTGGGGCTTGAACCCACGACGTGGTTTGTATAAAAGGTTTTACTTTATCATGTGATTAAATTGTGTTAAGATACAAACAAAGGATTGTCTGCACTAGACCTCTTTAAGAATTTAAAATACTACACGAAATACTATATACATATCATTGAGCCAGATTATATACTTTTCTGCATGTAACAGAAAATGAAAAAGATTATCGCATGTTTGGTATCATAAGCGAATTAAAAACGTTTTTGAAGTGCTGGTTGTAAATTGTGAAAACAAGAAAGGTTTACCGGCTTGAATAGTTTTGCACAGTTACTATTTTTCACATGGACTACAACATTATTATATGTTTGATTGATCATATCAATGCCTTAAATAACCGTATGCTTCTGTAAAAAAAAGAGTGATTTGCTACCAAACAGTATATTCATGTAATGAAATGCGTATGAATGAATTTGTTTGCGTTCAGATATTTGAAGGACTCATAAAACCCCAAAGGCAGCAAACATTTATTGTCTCATTTTGAAATCTCTGCCTGAGATGAAGATGGTTTGATGCACAAGTATGTGTGTTTGCGTATAATCCGTTTTTCTCTGTTTTCAATTATTAGGTTTCTCCTGCTGCCGGTGCGCGGTTTTGCTTAACAGGCATGAAGAAACCTCAAAAGCTCTTGTAGCGTATCTCCTATACACAACTTATTATAATACACACTATCAGCTATAGACACATTCTAACACGCTTTGGAAAGCCAAACCACACCATTGCAACACATTCATTAGAACACATTCAGTAAATCAGATCATACCATAGCAACACAACCGGAAGAGTTCAGGCCGTCCATTCAAGCAAATAATATATGTGACACACTTATCAAAAACAACCGAAACGCACAACATAAGCAGGAACAGTATGTAACTCAAAGCAGGAACAGTATATGCATTAAACCCAAAACAGGAACTTAGTGACAAGAACCATCGTTCTTGTCAACAAAAGACAAACGTAACTAGCTGAGTGAAAACAATAACTTTCCAACATAAAACCCGGAACCAAATGTGCGAAACCCTTAACTCATTTGAGTATAAATAAAACCAATTCCAACCGTGGCAAGTCAGATTCGTTCGGACTGTCAAGATAGGACATTACGCTGCCCAAAAATCTTCGCCTTCCAACTTATTTCAAGAGTTTAGTTATGTCCCCCTTTCCAAGGTAAGGCTTCTGAACTCCAACGTTTCCAGTAAGGGAAACCCCTTTTGGGTTTCTATGATCGCCTGGACGATCAAGTGTTGAAAAGTCCGCTTCGAACAAAGTATGATTCTTCATCGATACATGTCAACGAAACACTGACCTACCGCGACGGTACTCGAGGTACAGTTGTACGATCATCACATTACACTCTTATACTTGAGATGATTAGAGAATATTGTGCGGTTTGTTATTGCCGATGGTTTGATGTTCGCAACCGTACATTAGAGTAGCGCTTCACTTAAAACCCTTGGCATTGGTTCACACTAGGCAGCGGCACAGTGACAAGGCTGTTCTATCCAGCTTCGATGAGGTTTAAGAAGGCCGATATACTTATCATATACGTCTCATATACTTGATGCATGAAAATCGGTTCCAATCACACGTGCACAGGCAAGATACACATACTTAGACATATAAGGCTTGGTTCTGGTACTCCTTTCCTGCTACTTTCCTTCGAATCAGTCGCAGCAAGAACAACGATTTGGACATCTCTCGATGCTTGAGCGGGATGAATGTTTAAATCGGGTTTGTAGTTGGGACAGGAAATTTACTTTTCCCTTATTCCGTTGTGTGGCATCTGTTCTGCAAGCTGTTCTGCAGGGAACGTTCGACGGTATGCAATTCGCAATGCAGCGTTGAGCAGAATGCACGTGAAATCTGGCAAGTCACTTACTGAAATCACTTCACCATCGAGCTGTTACGTTCTAGTGGAATGAGTTGTTTTGTTCTCTTTTCATTCTGTGTGTAATAGACTTGCGTGACTTGTGAGTGAGCGTGATAGTGTTTTTTTTTTTACTTTATTCCATTCCATCTTACCGACATCGCAGTTGAGCCCAGATCGCACCTCCATGGAAAGCGAATCCTGAATCCTTGCATACTTATCTTGTTCCATTTTTCACGTCTTCACGTGTACCAACTGCTTTTTGATTTTTTTTGTTGCTTTGCAAAACGCGATCCAACCATTCAACGGGTTAGTACTTTAGTGGAAAAGAAGCGGTTTCTTATTTACGTACCATCCAATTGCTTTTGTAGTGAGTTTTATTGACCTTTTTCTCGTCCTTCCCTAGCTCGTCCGTAGCGTTCATCAAAGCTTCATGGAAGGGTATGACAGTCCAGATATTTGAAAAAAAACGTAGCAATCACTATTTCATCCTCTTCGGCAAGGTAAAACGTGTCCCTAGGGATGGCATGAACAGTGGTAAAAGTCCATGCCAAGGAACATGTAAAATTTGCAAATAGAAAAAAAAAATGGTACAGTAAGCTTGCACATGAATAAAACTTTTCTTCAGCCAGTTGGAGGGAGTGTTTCTATTTGATTTGAAATAAATTGCTGAATCCTTTTGAGTGAAATCAAATATTTTGTGATTTTTTCGTTGTTGTATCCCGTGCTCTATACAGCTGAACATATAGCACTTGCGATTGTTGGCATTTGAAATTTTGTTTTGCACTTTTTTTCTAAACATTGTACAAGAGGAGAAATTGAATTATCGGGCTTATTTTCTAATGCGTAACAGGTACGCTGAGTGAATCGATTTGAGCATTTCAGGCAAAGTAAAATAATTGTATCATACAAAAACGTTCCATTGTTTTATGAAGCACAAAACTCATGCCATTAGTATTAGTTAAATTAAGTGTAGATCCGTTCTCAGATCGAAAAGAAGTAAACTACAATGGTTATAATTTTTTTCAGAAAACATAATGTGTATAAAACATGAAAAAATGATGTAAAAATGTGTGATTCGGTTTTTTATATATTCCTCACAACGTAGCACATGACGATTGAAGTTACGCTTTTAAAGGAAACACCGATCTGTTCAGGCTTATTAGAGGAATGTTTTGGCATTTTTACCACCATAAATCGCTCAAAGAATTGCTTATCTCCACATCTTCACAAAATGAAAGATTGACCACAATTGAAACCTTGAACAAATCTATTTTACAATTTTTCAACAATGCCAACAATCGGAAATAAAAGACAGAAATTAATAAATTTATTTTGAATGATCTCTATTTATTTATTATATATTTATTATTCATTTATTATTTTGAATGAAATCGTGTCCAATTCATGAAGTTACATCGTTTGCAAAAGCACAACAACTGGCGTGCACAAGCATTGCGACAAATAGACCAATATGTTGCAGCCAGTGTCTCGGGAGCCAGTAGATGCTTTGGTACTGCAGATTTACGCCTTTGGAATTGCAATCAGTGCCAAAACTCGCACTTCTCCACTCTATGGAACAACCAAAACGGGCACAAAACAACTTTTGTCATTAACGGTTGCTTTGCTGCGTCCCATTGTCCCATCGATGGGCCGGCCTCGAAATAAGTCGTTGGGAATGTAGAACAGCATGGCAAGCAAAATGGCAAATGGTGGTGAAGAGATGAGTTTTGATTGTTGAAAAGTTTTACAGATTTTATTTTTTTCATTGCCGTAACATTGGCATACCATTCCAGCCTTTTGCGTTCTGGGTGCAGCGGGTAAGTGTGATTGTTCATGGAATTTGAGTCTTTTTATTGTGCTAACTTTCTGTGTTGGTTTTGTGTAGGGCCAAACGAATGAATGTAAACTGATTTTAAGCTTTTTGGTTGCTGACTCTCCCCTGAGTAGAAGTTGTCTATGTGCATCGTTGCAGGCATTGTGCTGGTGATGGATTCACAATAGAGAGATCTTGACAGTACTCACAGCATTCTGGCTGTAATCTAGGATGTGGCTGACGAGAACATTTTTTGCAACAAGTGCAAGTTTGCATAGGCATATTGTGTTGCCAAAATTTGCGATAGAAAGAGTTTTACATAGAGAAATGGTTGAAGTTGAATAAGAGAATTCATAATGAATTCATATGAATTTTAAACAAATCAGTTAAAAATAAATGCTTTCTTTTTTATTTATGAATTTTAAACAAATCGGTAAAATAATAAATGCTTTGTTTATTTATTTGAATACTACTTTGTTTGTTTAAGCTGTTTGCTACACTTTTCCAAATTAAAGCTTATCAATCAGCATTACGTGTCTTTTCCTTTTTTAACCTTCCATCATGTTATGTTTTTTTATTTCTAGGCATTACCTTAAAGGTATCATTCCTTCACAAATATCCAAGACCTTCCCTAGCGCTAGTCACATTTTGCTCGTTGTGAACGTGTTAGCATTAGTGCGAAGCGTGACAATGATGGTGTTATATATTTTAATTGTCATGCCTCGCTTCTGGATTCAAATCTACATTCGTTGTGCATAGACGATACCATCTTCCTCACTGCCACTGTAAAATGTGTAATACGAGGATAGGGTCAATATCAACCGAGACCACAATTAAGCTCATTTTTGGGGAATTTACAGCAATGAAACGAAACGAAAGCAACATCATCCTGCGTGGGACACATTTTTGCGCCAATGGTCGGGCTAATGTTAAACTCTTTCAGTAGCAAAACTTTGCCGTACATAATGTGTTTAATGGACAGTATGTACTATTTAATAAACGATTTCATGGAATAAAAGGCTGTGATGGCTATCCAGAAGCCCGTGACTTGGAACGAGAGTTGTAGTAAGGAAGTATGTACGGTGGTGTGTTGTTTTAAAAGTGTTTAAAAAAGCTTCCCAAGGAGATTGGACATGTGTAAGTTGTGGACTGTTTACATAGGTTATACTGTGATAGGATTGCTAAGAAATTCAATTATTTAGTGTTCCTTTTGAGAAAATCCACTTTTAAAAATCAAATAAAAAAATGGATGAATTGTACCTTTTCGTACTTCCTTTGTCAATACTCGTTGTGTTTCATTATTGAATAGATCGAAACGATGAATGGGTTCTTTTCTTTTGCTGTTTGATGCGCTGACGACAGGGACCTATTGACCTACCAGTGAAGTCATGAAATACACTACATCACCACCCTCATCGGGTGCGTAGACGATTTCTTCAGTGTGGCTTGACAGATCAGCTAGGCAATAAATAATAGCTGTTGAAAATGTGTACCAGATGGATTCTGCAAAGATGGTAGGTCTGAGGCATACTTCCGTGTAAATTAATTATCGTACAGCTGGACCGGAAATGGACGAAGAAAAGCTAACAAGCCTTAACCGGGAAAGCTTTTAAGCTTTGTCCATATTTCTGACCAGTTGTAAGCTGTCATTGATCATCATCGCTCAGCCTGGTCTGGGGTCGGCCACAGGAATAGATCAGTGTATCGGCAAACAGAATTGTGGTTCTCCAGAAGTAGTAAGCATTCGTGCAATACATGGAAGGATATCAATTTAGTCCAAAACCAGAATGTAGCAGCACCGAATTTGAAACATTGATACTGATTCACCGAAAGCACACAAAGGTAGATTTTCCTGTGCATTAAACCAATAAATTTTCCTCTGACAAAGGTTGATTTGCAATTGATTTTACCCTCCCTGCATCTCTGCTACCACTCAGTCTACCCAACGGAATCATGAATCCTCCATCACTGTCAATAGCAATTCGTGATGGCCCCGGGATTAAAAAAAAACCCGGAATTGTTTAAAGCCCGGACCCATCCGCCCATAAAACGTGAACGATGCATCCTAAAATAAGCTTGATGTTGGAGGAATATAAAAGGGAAAGAGATAATATTTTTTCCTTTTTCTTTGTTCATTATTATAGATATGGAAACATTTGCAAATATTTGCGTAACCGCTTCGGTATGCGTCAATCCCTCGAACAGTAGGCGATGTTGTTTTGGCCCGAGGTGAAAACATGTCGAAATAGCTTTACCTTTCTTGGGAAAGTAGAGCCGAATAAGTGGAAAGATCGCTGCACAACTTTTCGATCTTTTCAGTAGTTGCCTTGGTTGGTTGGTTTTGATATTTTGATATTCCGTTATTACCCCTATTTGGTCACCACCATCCTTAGCCATAGTCATGTTTACATCCAGCCGTTTTGGCATAGAAGAACAGGTTAATAAAACACCCGAGGGTAGACAGGTCAGATGATATAGGTGAGTTATCGATAAGTCGTCCGACTGCTATACAACACCTGCCCCAAGGAATGCTAAGTTTGATAAATAAAATGATTTATGAGCGAACATAAGCTAAGATAGACCAGGAGCCCCATTACCCTCTCTTTCAACAGTAGGCCTACCTCGAAAAAGGGCCAAAATATCTTTCTCGTACAGATTCCAACCATACTACAATCGAATTGACAGGACTGAAAATGGTGGGTAAATTAAGGAATTGATAAGAACCATCCCTTGAAGATGAAGTTTCACAACAATCCTTTTCTACCGTTACGTTGGAGGATAATAGGCAAACCATTCAAAAATAAATAAAATTGATTTTATCATTATCATCAACGGCGGCAGGTGTAGGATTTCGATCTTTTAGTGACTGGTAGTCACTGCAATGGTTGGTGCGGTATCGTAAAAATTAAACTTGAACTGCCTTTTAACAAAAAAAAAGCTTTAAAAGAACCACTGTTCATTTTTTTAATAAAAAAAAAACCCTACTGGCACTTTGCCCAGAGAGCAAGTGTTCAGGATTATCGTTAAAGAATGTCCGTTCAAACGTTGCGCACTGTTTTTAAGTGAAAAAAAAAATGTGACGATGAAAAATGTCTGTTTCTCTGCAATGTGCTTTAACGCTTCAACATGTTTCGCCTTCGGCAGCGTTGAAAATTATGAAGTTCCCTAAAAAAAACTAGACGGTAGTGTCTTAAACCTTGGAGAGACAGTAGTGTCACAATTGATTTGCACCTGTGCGTATTAACAATTTGAGAGAGATGCCGTCAAGCAGGAAGGAGCTTTATTGAAACAGCCCAACGGAAATTAAAATTTTGATGAATATAAATTATGAGGAAAATTATCTCGTAAGAAACGTTGCTACCAGCACCAGTTGGGCTGACAAGTTATCCTATAAATTGTTTGTTAAATATGCTGGCTTAATAATTTCAAGCTTGTTCTGCTTTTAAAATGTATCAAAAGAAACAATACTATGTATTCATTTTTGGTAATATCCTTAAAAATTTAAACGATGGAGTTTAAAGATTGTGGGAATGATATTCCAAATCCTAAGCAAATACCCTTTATTTTCAAAATATTGTGAAAAAATGGTAAAAAAAGCAAATAGATACTTTTTTTGCGCTGTTTTCATGTATTGCAATGATTTTTTGTGTTTCTGCACTGATTATAGGAAGAAAAGATATACTTCCATCATTCGCAAAAGGCTTTGGGCAATAACGACGAGCAAAAAAAAAACAGATTCATAAAAGGGTTAGGATAAGAGCACAATATTCTTTGTTTAGATTGACCTTAAAAATTGTTTGTTTTTTGTTGATTGAGTTTTCACTTTAATTGTTTTCATCAGTTTGTTTGCATTGAAAGCAAATGAAATAAATATTCCCATAATTACTTTCAGCTGTGTGTGTTTTACAATTTACTATAAAAAATCTATATTGATTTTCTAAGTCTCTTGTTATTTTATTCGTTTACCCAGCATCCATAGCGAGTTAACGAAGGTTGAAAGAATTCACGGAAAGTTATTTGCGTGGAATTTATTATAAATTTGTTTATCAGTTCGGCTGCAAACGTCAACGAGTGCAGTCGTGTTTTGATCTAGTTTTGCAAGCCCCCGCGATGGCGAATAAGCGATCGCAATATGCGGACGGAACGTTCCGCATCGATTTCTCACTGGTGCCAAAGCGACCGTCTCCTTCGGAGACCGTCGATTTCATGTGCGAGCGGCTGGGAATCGGCGGAAAAAAGTGTAAGTCGCCCAGCTGAATAGTGCGAAGAGCTGTGTGTTTGTGACGATGGAAAGGGTGGAGGATGCGGAGGCCATCGTCAAGGAACACAGAGGAAAGCACTCCATCACGCACGAGGGAAAGCACTTTCCCATCAACATTGAGATGGTAGATGGGGCGGTAGACGTGTCCGTGCGCGATCTGCCTCATCTAATCCCGGACGATGAAATTGTTGCCGAGATGGCACAATACGGTGAAGTCTTATCGATCACCAAGGGCGCATGGGCCCCCGATTCACCGTTGGCTGGTGCGCTCAACGGTGTGCGTGTGTTAAGGATGAAGCTGTTAAAGCCCATCCTCTCCTACGTAACACTCTGTGGGGAAGTCACAGGTGTGTCCTATCGTGGACAGGCACAAACTTGCCGCAACTGTGCTGCACCGGTGCACCACGGTCTGAATTGTGTGCAGAACCGGCAAAATCGGTTTGCGAACGTACGCCACGTACGCCAGTACCGTTAGTGCAAAAACAGTTGCACCCACACCACAAGCAGCGTCACACACTGCAGCAGGCAATAGTGGCCAGAAGAAAAAGGAGAAAAGCCGCTCAAGGTTCCTATCGGCTGCGACACCTACACCTACACACGCAAACGTGGAAGATAAGCACCCACGCGACGCATCGAAGATCGCCGCACGACTGATCATCCCGCTCGTGCTGGTGACCGTTCGGCCTTCCAGCCCGAAGCCAAACTCTCGCAAGGGGGAGATAAGCAATGCAAACAATAAGCACGTCGCTCCAGCTCTCTCTCTCTCGCTCCCACGACGGATGCTGTCGTCTCCGCGCATGATCGGCGCATCGATGATGCGTTATCACCTGCCGTTCCTGCCGCTCCTGTGGCCACCGCCGCTCCTGCGGCTATCGCTGCTCTTGTGGCTAACGCCGATCCTGCAGCTATCACCGCTCCTGCGGCTACCGCCGCATCCGCTGCTGCTGCTCCTGCTGCTGCCGCTGCTCCTGCTACTGCCGAAGTCCCTGGTGCTGTCGTCGCTAACCCAGCGGCAACAAGTGCTCTACTGGCCTTTAAGGTACCGCTCGATGTCCTTCCTGCCCCCTTTCTTGGCCCTTCCACGGATGAACCGCGAACGGTAACACGTAAGCGAACCACTGAGTCAAATGTCGAGAGTGACGCCTCAAGTTCATCCATGAACAGCTTTACGATGGTCGCCAAGCGTAAGCCTGGTCGACCATCCAAAAAGGCCACTACCACTAACAACCTCTGTATTTCGTTGCGATGGATACGGTGACCAATAATATAGGATCAGTTGTTAGTAGTGGCTATAATATAGCTACTATTAACATCAACACCATATCCAGCGCAACGAAATTAGAAGCTCTTAAGACATTTATCAGGACGATGAATCTGGATGTTATATTTCTGCATATCATACAGACCTAGCGCTTCCAGGATACAATGTTTTGTCTAATGTTGACGCGTCGAGGAGGGGTACGGCGATCGCTTTACGGGACCATTCAAAATTTTTCTCACGTCGAGCGCAGCTTAGACTCACGTCTGATCTGCGTTCGATTGGAGAATATAGTCACTCTGTGTAATGTTTATGCTCCTTCAAGAAGCCAGCATAGGGCGGAGCGGGAGGAATTTTTCAACCGTACCGTGGCGTTCTACCTGCGGAATGCATGTCCTCATGTCATTTTTACGGGCGATTTCAACTGTGTGTTGAAGTCGAAGGATGTCACGGGTGGGGGGAATTTCAGCCTTGCTCTGCAAAACGCTGTAAACAGCATGGGTATGAGTGATAGCTGGGAGGCAACTCTCAGAGGCAACTCTGTGGAGTTTTCCTACATCACTAGTGGTTCGGGGTCACGCATCGATCGTTGTTATGTCTCCTCTTCGCTGGTAACACAGTTAAGGACTACCGATATGCATGTGCTCTCCTTTTCGGATCACAAGGCACTCAAAGTTCCTCAAAGAGCGATATCTGTCTGACCCTAACGAGTTGACGAATATCAATCGTATAAAAGGAAAAATGCTTCTCCTTCAGAGACGTTTTTTCGAGGACTTCAAATGTATCAATGAAACCCGCGTATGTGGCGAAAACATTTCGACCTTCCAGCTTGAGGAAAGGAGGAGGAGGCGAACTGTGATCGAAAAACTAAACATTGAAGACGGGACATCCTTAACTGATAAAGACGCGATAAATGTTCACATTAGGAGCTTCTTTTCAGAGCTATACACCACAGACAACACAGACAACACACAAACAGACGACACATTTACATGCACACGCGTCATTCCTGAGGATTGTGAGATCAATAATGGTTGCATGGAGGAAATCACTTCTG
>SIXB01000918.1:0-51335 GCA_007018985.1 Anopheles bwambae
TAAATTTATACACAATCGATAACAACGCGTAAACGATTCTGCTTGTAAACAAACATTTGAACAGACAGTACTGACAGAAAGTTTTCGCTTGCTTCAATTGACAGCGGCTTTGTGTTTTCGGTGGTGCACAAAACGCGTCTACACGACCCGAAATCTTTTTGACGTAAAGATTTCAGATTTTTGAGTTTTCGCCTCGAGTTTTCGGTTCGTGTAGCGAGGCCTTAACAATTGTTATGCCAAAGGTGGAGGTTTATTGGAATGGTAAAATTTGGTTTGTGCTTTGCTCAAATAATTTGCATTTGTTAATTTATCGTGATCCAGCAATATTAAAAAAAAATGACTTACATACAAAAATAGATACAGTGGAGTAAAAAATTGATGCATACTGTCAATAATTGATGCCTTAAAATCAAACATTGATATGTATCGTTAAAAATGTATGCATTTAGGGAAAATTTGGGGGTTACGGCTATACCTCAATTGAAAATTGCTGGAAATTGCATACATAAATAATAATAAACTCTTATAATTTAAAAAAATCCATAGTAGAATGACCCGGAAATAGAAATAAAATAACATGAATTGTCCCTACCGAACCTAATCAAATGTCAGTTACTCATAAACATTTATCTAAAAATAATAAAATTCATCAAATAATGTTTTGAAAAATAACGTTTGAATATTCAGCTGTCTGGTACTAAACAAGTTTCGAATGCGTGTAGAGACCGGTATGACCGCGTATGTCGTTAGGCCAATCTTCTTCTTATTTGGCACAACAACCGCTGTCGGTCAAGGCCTGCCTGTGCCCACTAGTGAAGTGAGTTTGGCTTTCAGTCACTTATTGTTGCCATAGCAGGATAGTCAGTCCTACGTATGGGGACACGGTATATTCGGGGCTTGAACCCATGACGGGCATGTTGTTAAGTCGTACAAGTTGACGACTGTACCACCAGACCGGCGTTAGGCCAATAAGAAGAAGAAAATAAGAACAAAACAAATAAAACAATACATTATAATATAAACAAACCTATTGCATAGATCTAATTGTAAATTAAGATGAATAAACTGATCCAAATCCTCTTTTGCTAAATTAACGTTAACTGTTTGATCAATCTAATTATCGACAATGAGACCTTCAACGTTGAAAACCTTGGACCTTGGAAAGAAATAACATAATCCACAATAGTTTAGTTTTTTGTAAACCAACGACAAAGACAAAAATTAAAATCAAAATCATTCACTATGATGAACTAGACAGCCGGTGACAATACAAGATCCGTTTCGTCCACAAGTTTTGTCTTCGCAAAAACAACTAAACACACAACAGGTACATCGTACGAAGAGTACACGACACTCGACAGACACGTAGAATAGAAAAAAAAGAAATTCCTAACTTATGTGAAAGTCGCAACGCACTCTGGGACGTAGTGAAGCAAAGAGGAAGGGAAAAGTTTTGCATAGCAAATTTGTTTTCCCACCGGAGGGACGCCATCGCTTGTTCTTTTGGCATTTTTTCTCGCTCCTTCGTATCCAAGCATTCGAGCAAAAACACTGGAAACAGTTGGCCCGCTACCCCTGCAACAACTGTAGCCTTTGTTGATGCTGTTGCTACTACTGCTGTTGCTGCTGCTGCTGCTGATTGCAAGCTTGCTCCCGTATGACGCCCGGAACATTACTTTGAACCAGACCACCGAACCCTCGAAGCCACTAGGCAAAAGTCAAACTATCTCAAGGGAATGCCCAGTTGACCTGCCCTTGCTTTTGAGATATCCTGAGATGATGCTGCTTTTGTCTTGCTCTGTCTTTTTCTCCCTCACTTCTTACATTTGTTATGCAATCTCATCAAATGTTTCATTTACGAAAGCAAATCTTACACAACTTTGAAGATACGAACGAGTTGAAGAATCGAACAACAACCGGGACGGTGGTCGTATCTTGCCATGATCCATCCCGAGGCGATTGTGACTGGTGGGAGGGCAACACCGGTTTGCCATTGTTTTAGTGCGGGAAATCGATTGGAAATGAAATCATCCGAACGCTCTCGAACTCAGGTGATGTTGTTTAGTCTCTGGAGAGCCCGTGTGGTAAAACGAGCAACAGTGGTGAGGATGAATGGTAATAGAACGGGCAGACAGCAGATGGGTTGCTGCATGAATTTATCATATCTTTCGAATTCCAGGGATAAAGTTTGCAGATGAAGTATAGCATAGTATCTAGATGAAACAAGCCACTGGTACCAATGAACTTTAAACTACTCTTTTGTATATATCATTGTTTTGAAACACATAAAAATAAACATAGACTTTCAATCAAAAATACTTTTGATTATGACGTTCATTAAAAAACCAGGTCCATTATTTTACTGCCCAAGAAGTTAGCAATTATTTGAAATAAATCCTACCACAACATACGCTATCGAATCAGTACCAACGCATCGACAACCTATTAGCCCTACAAGCGCCGTATCAAATAAAGTCTTCATTTTCACGCATTAAAAACGCATTAAACGCTGCTTATGGAACGTAACCTACTCCAAACGCACGAACCGTCGATTACTTGATACTACCAAAGTACGACGTCTCTCCGTTGCGTGCTACTACAGACGCATCTGCCCAAACGCTCCAAAAAGGGTTTAAGAGAACTTTTCCGCTTGTTCACGTATGAGCAAAAAGATATGCTTGTTTTCGCTGGCAAGGAAAAACTTTATCCCATTCCTTCGGGCTGTTCTTTCACCCGATCCCGTCCAAAGTTTCCCAGAAGAAAGCCGAACTAACTTCACTCAACACTAAGCGTTGGGTCTGTTTGTGAAGGTATGTTTTTTCTCAGTTTGATTCTTCCCTCTCGTTCTTCTTCTTATTTGCTCTATTTTAGCAAAGTTATCTACATTAAAGCTACCTATCTTTTCCCACCGTTTTTTTTTTGTTTGCTTTCAGTTGCTCAAGTACGATCCATTTTCTAGCAAGAATTCCATGGGGACTCTTCGGGCCAAACTGAACCTATCGAAAGGGGCATAGAGGTGTCGAGGTCCCTTCCTTCCCAGAATGCTTGTGTGTGTGTGTGTGTGTGAAGTAATTTACACCCAGTGCGAAGAATGATGACGAATCCCACGTCTTTCTCGGTACAAAACTTTGCAAATCCCGCATGGTACTTTCGACATCGTCTCTCTACCATACATGCACCAAACAAACAAAACAACTCTAAGCTGGTTGGACCAGTGGAGCAACATAATTCATCGAGATAATTGTATTACATTTTTTCCACCCATTGTGGCTGGTGTGCTCATTCTGGGCCGGCTGCTCGTTGGCGGTATAACCAGAGGGAACGTTTTCCATCGCCGTTGTGAAGCATTTGCATAGGACCCCGGGGTGACATTTCGAACCGTTACCTCCGTTTGGTGCTCCTGTGCACGACGGGACATTTCCGGTGGTTCCGCACAAAATGCATCATCATCATCATCATCATTGTTCACATCAAGCTGCTCTAGGTGCACGTATCCGATTGTAGAGCATACTAACGCGCAGCTGCAACCACGCAACGAGCGTTAAAATTAAAACAAAAACCAGAGTGTGCAACATTCTAAGACGGCACTATTTATTCTGTTAGGTGTTTACCGCCTTTTGTTTTGTTTCGTTGCGCCTTTTCTTTCACTTGTATCCACTATCAAGAGTATGTGTTTTTTCTTAAGAACATTACCATTCCCGCCTGCCATTTCCTTCGTACATTGCATTAAAGTATTACCCCATCACTGACAGAAATTCTACAACTCCTACGTACTGTACCGGTAGAAGTTTCATCACTTCCTTATTCACCTTGCATCAAGAGTGGAAAATCTGGCTTCAAGCGCGTTCCGTACCAAACCGAGAGCCGAGAGCAGTATGTAGTTTTTTTTAATCTATAAAACTGCCCTCCGTTACAAGCTGACAGCGAACCGACATCTGACGGTTGGTTCCGTAAGCTCAACCTTTCTCGAGGTTTGTCGAGGATCGGTTCAAACGGACACTGGTTGAACAAATGCTAATTCGGCCGTTACTGCTCACACACCCACACACCATCAACCTTTTACTCTAGCAGGAATTTCCCTTTTCTGGTCAGGTGGCGGAAATTTGCCCGGTCACCATTCATCACGAGCGTTTTCCAGGAAATGTGCCAAACGTTGGTATTTATGTGTGCCTGCAAGCTGAAGTGTAGCAAAGGTAAAGTAGAAGATTTGTGGGCAAACGATAATCGCTTGGAGTGTGCTTACGGCTTTGTGCGCTTTTCTGCACAATAGCATATGCATTATCCACTTTCAAGCGTTTCGTTTAAAGTAAGTCACCGGTTCCAAGTTAAAGCTCGTGTAATGTTTATGTTCATAACGATAACGAAGGAATAAAGGATTATTTAATATATACCATGAAAGTACTCTTAAATTGTATCATTTATTTTATATAATCACCAGAAAGGAATGGAAACAGCTAGCACAGTAGCCGGTAATGGCAAAACATATAATGGAATGAAATGCTACACATAGGCTAATGCTGGTGCTAGGTAACACTAACTGAATCAATCACTCGTGTATAATATAATTAGTGTCACGTTTCAGCTCGTCAGTCAGGCAGTATTCCAACGAACAGCGTCCTCGTTTCAAAACCATCTTCGGACCCCTGATAAACTCTTTTGCACCCTTTTGCAGTTAAAAAATTTATCCATTTAATTTGTGTTCTATAGTGTGAATAAAATGGTGCAACAATTCTTTTTGAATTTTGATTAGATTTCGATGGCTTTTTTTTTATTTGCTTCATAATTTATAGTAGGTCTAGTAAAAACTCTTAGTAATATAATACAACATATCAAACATACAATACAGAGGTCTAGCTTTTGAATGATAAAGTAAGAACTTTATCACTTTTAAGGATATTATTTAATTTCGATCCGAAGTGACTCTTAGATACATGGTTCTGCAGCATGCCTGCCTTGAGCTTAAACCAATCACTAATTTACATCAGTTTTAAGTGCCACCCTGAGGGTAGTTAATAAAATGAGTATTTTATTTCTTTAAGTCGAAATTGTTCTTTTGGTACGAGGCGGGTTACGCACTTTGCAAACTAAGGCCTCAAAAGGCCCGATGAAAACAATCCTCATCCCGCTTATAAGTAACTTTCCTTCTCAATATTTTCTGGTTTAGAGCCCTTCATACTACTTCCCACTCGATTCTTCAGAAGGGTCTAATTTCGAGTGACCGCTTAGGACCTCAACTCGTGTTAGACTGCTACTATCCGTGGTAAAGTCGTTATCATGCACGACTTAAACAACATGCCCGCCATGTGTTCAAGACCCTAATGGACCGATCTCTCAAGCGGCCAAAAAAGGGCTAGACCGATTACAGTTGTTACACAAAATAAGATGAAAAGAAAGTTGTTCAACCTAACTTATCGCTGTGTCATCATGTTGAAGTGAAATTATCTAATATAAAATCACATCAAATAAAACATCCGAATCAGCGTGATATTGCAAATTCTTCAAAGCATGTAATCTCCACGGTAGTAAAACCCTGCTACCTCTACACAACGATTATCAATTTACACTGCAGTCCATATTCTATTACAGGCAGTGGTTTCGCTAATTTGGTCGGTATTTTCTATCCTATATACACGCATGCCGGTTTACTATCCTTTTACGGGGGGAATTAACAAGCCCAGGATCAAACCATTTACACACAAACATTCATACCTACCTGAAATCGTACATCGTGCAGCGTGTCTCGGGACTGAAATGTGTGCACGTGAGCATTCCCAACTAATTTATCCTTCCAACAGTCTATAAAACCCATGGAACAGAACGATGCCGACTGTCGGCTGAGCGTCGCATCCGGGTAAAAAGGGTCTGCGGCCTTTCGGTAAAGTTTTCTAATTAGTCGTATTCTGGCTAAAAGTTTGCCTCATCGTAATGGTGTCATCGTAGGATTTGTGGTGGTCAAATCGGATTCGCACGATTTCCCTTTCCTGTCTGCACACATAACATAGATATACCGCTCTCACCAATGCCATGTGAAGCCGGTTAACAATAGGAAACAATAGTACTTCAACTTTCACCCCGTTTGCTTATACCCTTGGTCTAAAGCGCTCGACCATCGCACGTTGCACAATGTCAACCATTCAAACTGTACAAAACTTAATCCAATCCGAGCGACGGGCTGATAGTACACTCGGATGCATGTACAATTGTCGGTATTTGTCTGACCGTAGCTCCGGAATTAGCGTAATAAATCAGTCCACCGTCGCACGGTAATCGTAAGCGCTTCGTCGATGGCAGGCATGGAAGTAAACCATCTACGCAACACAGACCACCTTGATTTGATGCATCTGTCGAAACTCGTTTCACTTCTCTACTCCTATGCATGTTTGGATATTCGAAACGATTCCTTACACTGTAGCCATATTGTACAGGATTTGTAGACGACCGAAATAACGACATGCCATTTCCGTTACTGGTCCTTACCAACAACTGGTATTAAATCTACCAACAGTAAATTAATTAACAAAGATAGTACCGTTCGTGGAACAACGGCAATTGAGTTCAATCAGAACCGGAGGTTTGATTTAGCTATTTCGTTGATTAGGCGCTTTGTACATTTTGAACCAATGAACCATGAAAACTTAATAAATAATAAATATGGTTAAATTCTATGAATATATATGTTCAAATTTCTATGTTTCCCATAACTGTTTTCACTATTTTTGTTATGATGAGAGAATACTTTTAAATAAAACAATACAAAAAATAAATAAAAATCTGTTTATTTAATAGTTCAGAACCACATATGCTTTATACTTACAAAGCATGAGTTTTTATTAATAAATAGGTCTTGCAAGTTTTTTGCTGAAATCTATTTAATTTATATCAACCATACACTACTATGCACACATACATTTGGAAACGAAAACGACAATTGCTTCGTCAGTTAAAATGTTGTAAATATGAAACATCAATATAATCAGAAACCTTTTAACAAGCAACCACTTTCCAACACACATAGTCAACCAATCTTAAGTATATGTTGCCTGAATCCGTACAGCAAGCAAAATGGAGAGCGAGAAATGGCGATATTCTACTGAGACAGCATTTGTCATGGGTTCGTAATGCCAGCTGTAATGAATATTTCATATCCTCAACGCTCAGTTTGTACATTTTATTTTATATTTTACTTTTAAAGCTCGTCACACACCATTTCAACGCTGGGTTGAACCACGGTTTGCTGGTATTGCGATTGTACCTGTTCAAAAATTCATGAACCCCAGCCGTTTTTTTCTACTTCAGTCTCCTTCCAGAATATTTACCGTCAGCAATTGCGTTGACAAATAATTTTGCAATGATGCGTACTGACGCGATGAAATAAAAGAAAGACAGCGAGCGTTTACAGGAATTCACCAAAATTATAGCATGCGGTAAATGTGCGTTTAAGCGCACGGAATCGCACGGTTCTGTTTTGTCAACTAACTACATGTTCACGTTACACCTTTTCCATGTTCTAAGCCACGCTGCGCGCATGTGTTCTCCTTTATTGTGAAAGAGTGTGTGGGACTGTTACAAGCAGCAACATTTTAAAGTCATTCAACTTCTATCACGTTTCGTGGAAAGTCGCTCGTTGGAACATCAAATACCCATTTAAGATGTTCAATGGAACCGTTGCAAAGCTTGGCTTTTGCCTTTAATTTCATGGGAAAATGGTTTTCGATGTGAGTTTTAATATGTAAAAGCATGAGCATGAAGCGAGTGTATGAAACGTTTGGAAAATCCGTAATTATTGTCAATCAATTAAAATTTAAAGGTTTTTTTATGATGTCCAAGTGCTGTATTAGCGAGTTCTTTGAAATCGCGTGTTTAAGTATGTTCATTGGAATGGTTGTTTAATACTGGAGTTTGATAAGCAATGAATGCAAACTTAATCTGAAATACAAAACTATGTTTTTTTATAAATTATTTATAACTTGAAACTAATTTACCAGATCTTACGCTTGTTTATTCAAACTAATACCGTATTTTAGCGTCTATCATAGCCTATATACAATACATAAACCTAGTCTTCATCTATTCTTGACCAGAAATTATGACCTTCTTTTAGGGTATAAATGACCAAAATCAGATTTCGTTACAGACGGACCTTATAAATTACAATGCTATGCAATTTATATAGCTTTCTCTAATTAAGATGAAATAATTCATATTTCGTTCGTTTCAGCACTGAAGACTATATAGGGCAGTTATGTATATCATTATTTGAATTAAGATATTGTTAAAATTGTGTAAAATTCAAAGCACTTTTTCAGTTTTGGCATAAGTCTTCAGGGCGGTAACACCACTCAAACGCTCATAACAGCATTTGTTTTAGCTTAAAAAAAGAAGTGAAACTCTAAGCTGATTTTATCATGTTGTGTTGGTATAGTAAAATTTATTTTATATATTTTAAAACAATCAGTTTTTAAATCGTTCAATATTCCTGATTTTTTTCTATATGGGTGTGGAACAGTCCAGACGATAAATTATTTTTCTAATTTATACAGTTTAAATCGCATTGCCTTGGATCCGATTAAACTTAATCCTTAACAACCCTCGGGGAAATGAACCAAGATTGTCTTTCAAAAGTACCACACCATAGCTTGTAAAACAAAGGTAAAGCACAAGACGATTGGGAAATAGGAAATCAAAATGCTACACAACGTTGCGCTCAGAGCTGATTGATCCTTAAGAATGTTGATTTTCCATTTCGGAAGTTATCTTTACAAGCATGTCGAAGATAGTGGTTTTATAAAGTGAGCAGTGAATAAGACAGACAATTGTACGGAGGTACACGAATATGGCTACAGATTGGTTAGCTCGTAAATCAAACGATATTGACATTCTCAGTGCCGTTTGATGAATTAAACATTTAACCAGGTCAATCAGAACAACACTGCCAAAGCATCCAACGGATGCGTACTTTATTGAGTATTTTTTGTGTTATATCTGTTATACCTTTTTGTACACTCACACAGCACAGTCAACAATTGTGCTTAGTGAAGCATATTCTTGGTTTGCTGTACCACAACTCGGTTTATTACTCCACATCAAAGGTAAAACATTCCCATTATAGATATTCAAAGAATTTCCATTTACATTCATTAACCGCAGTAATCAGTGGTTGGAATAGTACGGGATTTGCAAGCATAGCAGTGCGCCTAAACCTACGAACGAGATTGCAATAGTTGATTGGAATGTGAAATAATTTAATGCCAGTTCCATCCGGCATGTTGCTTCAATGAACAGAAGTAAAGCAGTAAGCGTTAAATGGAATGAAGTTAAAAAAAACTCAATGATTAATGGGTTATTTGTATTATGCGGAAACCTTTGTTGGAAAGTGAGGAAACTATTCCTTAAATCAGTGCGTATTTCCGTATCACAGCCCAGCGACCATTCATTGGAGCAGCGTGTACGATTGAAAGAACTCTCCCTTTTAGTTAAACGGTTTCGCTCAATCGATTAAACGAATGTCGCTGAATCATGCCACAAAATGGCACTCCGTGTTGAACCGGGAAAGGAAAAGCGAACCCATTGTGCCATCATTTCTCTTCCTTTCACGCTCGAGAAGCAAAACTCGGATATTTGCAAACGGAACCCGTTCTATACGTCGCTTTTAACCAGCGCTTTTCAACCGACTTTTCATCAACCGTGGCGAGTGTGGCGTTCCTAAAAGGATGACGATTTCGATTTACGCCACCTACAATGCGATATACTGAGTTGGCGTTTCCGGCCCGCCAGCTTGATATCGGTCCGCTCTTTTGGGACGATGATGAAACGCAAGTCTTTGCAGAGCATCAAAACCATTGGGCAGCGATTGCCACGTTCAGGTGGCCATTGCCAGACAAACCAGCGCGTTCCCTGTTGTATACCATGGTGAGGTACCATCATTGCGTTGCCATTTCCCTGTACCTTGTTTTGTTGTTATTCGCCATTGAATTTCCCAGCAAAAACATGTCAATGAAAAATGAATGTTTCTTGTCTTGTTTGGTGATCAGCAGGAAAAAATATGCACCAGGTGTAAGGGAAAAAAACTGCGCACCAACATTGAAAGGATATCGAAACGTAGCATTATTTTCTTGCTTAATACTATACTCGTTCATTCAACTAAACCTTCTGTTGACAAAAACAAATTGTAATAATTATATGGATCGCATTAATGAAAGTGTTATGGCAAGATGTTGAACGCAAGATTAAGACTTGAAGATAAATAAAATTGTAAGATACATTTCAAGTTATCTCGTTTCGTATTGAGCATTGTTTGTAAGTAGAATTAGCGTGAGATTTTAAGTAAAATTGTATATAAAATTGCTAATAACTAAATGTGTTTAACTTTCAAATGTCAGCCTTATTACATTAAATAATACAGTTTGACAGAATATCTTAATCTTAATACCTTGTTTAGAGGTAACGAACATGTTACATGGGGTGTAGAGAAAAAGGGCGCCTGTACAGCAGTCGAAGAGAACAGCAACAGTAAAGTGGGCGGAGATGGCAAAACAATAACAGGTAATTCTTGCGTTCTTTAAAGATGTTTGTAACAAATCAAAATTTTCTGTATAATTCTTGTTGAGTAATGTATTGGTATAAAATTTGTTACTAGTAGTTGTAAACAGCATTACACGATTTCCATCATATAATGCTCCAGGCGTATACACTAAGTGTGTTATGTAATGTTGAAGACAATCACGGACAAACCGGTTCAACTGTTGATGAATTACATTAGTTCAACGTGTCGTTGCATCTTCCACTGTAAATGAATCATGCTCAAGTTTGGTATTTAGATCTTGCTTCACATTTTCCTGCTTCGTTGGATTAGTAACTGATCATCAACAGAAAGGCTATACCTTACTGGCCCAGTGTACTGGCCAACCACATACACAGTTACTTGCTGGAAAAGTCTTCAAACTTTCACGCCAACCACAAGAACCACCTGGAGCCATTAGCAGTAATGCCACTGGATGTAATCTAATGCAGCAAAGTGCACCAAATTGAGTTTGCCTTTCACTACGCTGTAACTTTCTGCTTAGAATTCAATTAAACTCACTTAACCTACCAGTTTGCATCAAATGTCATGGGCTGCATACGTATTCATGTTTCAATCCTAGTCATAGGCACTTTTCATAGTCACTAGTTTTTCTGTTACTTGAGTTTTTCTATTCAATATTTGTTCCCTCATACTTTGTTGAGGTATTTTTCCACACAAACGAACAAAGAAGATGTTAAATTGTAGGATTAAAACTTTTTGTGTATATCTGAAAAAATAATGCATTAAACTAAACAGGCTAAATTTGATCGAATATCATCTTAGCAGCATCCTTCCGAAAAATTTTATTGCGGTATCCGATATGGCAGAGCATTTGAAATAATTTAATAGTGTAGCATATCTGCTAAACAAAACTTTATTGTAAACCACACTATCAACTATAGACTCATTGTAACACACTTCGGAAAGCCAAATCACACTATTGCAACACATTCATTATATTACATCAGCAAATCAATCCACACCATAGCAACATACCCAGACCATACCGTCCATAGAACAAACCATCGAGACACACTTATCGAAAACAACCAAAACGCGCAACATAAGCAATTCAAGCGTTTCTGCAGCAAAGTGGACAAACAGAGAACGCATAGCAACTTATTGCTAAAAGCGCAGTGTAGGCAAAGATCGACGAACGCACCCGAACAGTTTATACTTTCCAGAACCTTCGTAAAAACACTAAAAACGCAGCATAGGCACATAATGACAGACACCTCACTCCAATACAATGTATAAATTGCACCTCATATCAATAACCTTTAATTAGGACAAAAACACATTCCAAAACCAAATGTACGAAACTAATTGAGTATAAATAAAACCAATTCCGACCGTGGCAAGTCAGATTCGTTCGGACTGCCAAGATAGGACGTTACGCTTCCTAATACTTCGCCTTCCAACTTATTTCAAGAGGTTAGTTATGTCCCCCTACCCAAGGTAAGGCTTCTAAACTCCAACGTTTCCAGTAAGGGGAACCTCCTAAAGTTTTCTATGATCGCCTGGACGATCAAGTGTTGAAAAGTCCGCTTCGAACAAAGTATTATTCCACCTCGGCTCATGTCAGTAAAAACTGACCTACCGCGACGGTACTTGAGGTACAGTTGTACGCTTACTACAATTACATAAAAAAGGCAATAGAGCGATCAAAAACATATCACAATGTATGATATGTGTAGGTAATAGACATCTACATCATTTTTTGTAATAAAATAAACATTCATCGATGCAAAAATAAAACAACTTCCAAAAATAAACAAGCGAAGCTGCTCGGAATTATCCACACAATTGTTTCGAATCGTCGATTTTATTTTTCTAAATAATATTCGTTACTATGTTTGTGATACAATTCAGTTCATTAATGTTGTAGAACAGTTTTGGAAACGAAAGATTTTTTTTATTCTCACGATATCAACGTCGTGAAAGATCAGTTTTCAAGATTCATCAAGATTGTCTCCAATATAATAAGTTGTGATATACAGCTTAAATTGCTATGAAAAGAAAACATCAGATAGCGCTATTCACAGGCAGTAAAGGACGAACAGATACTTCCAAAACAACGGAAAACCAAACTATGTAAGGTCACGAAGGGTTAACGCTTATCAGCTTAGGCTATCAGCTTAGATATTTAGATATTTAGATATTTATTGAGTACAAAGTTCGCCGGATAACGGGTTAATTATAAAAGACAAGTATCGTTGCAAATTTACGTTATGATTTTTTTTATCTGTGTTACGTTACAAAATGCAAGCGTTCCCTGAAAACTGTGAGGTTAGTGTTAAAATCGAAGTGCTCGTACAGGACTTATGTATGAATTACTCGGCGAAACACACTAGATGTAAACAACAGCTACAAAAAGGTCAAATAAAATCTATTAAATTTAAGATTTTTACTAGTTGTTTAACATTGGACTACTAGCAGTATAATTACTAGTAGAAGTTTCTGCATCATCAAATTTATTTTTAAAATATTCCAAAATCCTATAATTGACCTGTTTTATACTTTCCTAATTCTCTACAATTTTCAACATGAATTGCACTTATTGCAATATAATGTAAACTTAATATAATTAAGGCGTTGCAATATACTATTTTTTCACATTATTTGTTTACTTTTCATCAAAATATTATACTGTAGAACTTTTCAAAACATTAATTAGATATGTAGCATGCCATTTGTAACACAAAGCCATCCAGAAAATATAGCACCACATTAAAAAAGATCCAGAGTGTACGATTGAGGAAAAAATCTACATCTAATGCTCCGGTGGTTAAGGAAGCACTTGGGTTACAGTTTAGAAATAAATCATGATTAAATTTAATGTTAAACAAAAGCGCCTGCTTCACTTATTGAATTAAAATAATAAAAATCAATAAAACGTTTACATATTTAATATCATACATCATCCAACATCATATCAGAGTGCTAATTCTTCTTCTTCTTCTTTTGGCTCAACAACCGTTGTCGGTCAAAACCTGCCAGTATCATTTGTAGGCTTGGCTTTCAGTGACGTATTGATTTTCCCCCATAGCAGAATAGTCAGTCCTACGTATGGCGGCATTGTCTATTTGGGGCTTGAATCCATGACAGGCATGTTGTTAAGTCGTACGAGTTGACGACTGAACCACGAGACCGGCTGAGAGTGCTAATTATATATTCAAAATGCATTGAACGCAAAACTTATGAGAATAAATAAATCAGAATAAGAAAAAGAAAAAGAGAAAAAGTCAAGCAATGTGAGCCCCCCTTCCTGTAATTTAAAGCAATCAACAAAAATGAAGAATAATGTATATTTCTCTCCCATTACTACGATTCCACGATGACCAAGTTGGAGTATTACTTAAAACGCTATAGACGAACATTGTAAAGAATCAACGTCTTTACCCTAACACTGCCTTGTTTTGTAGAATTAAAATACTATACTGTTCTCTTTAAGGTTAACACGATGTCCCAGACGGGAATCAAACAATACAATCGTCGTGCCTAGCAAAGTAACGCAACCAAATTATTTTCAATTTAAACATTTTCCTTACCTACTCCTCACTTTCGATTGCCAATAACGATCCAGAGGCAATCTTAATCAGTAAACACGTCAACAATAACTTTCATTCCTCACCCCCATCAAATCCAAGTAACTTATACCCGACTCGATCTGCTAGAAACACGATCATACCAATCCCATCACGGTTTCATATTCGAGATGTCATTTTCTTCGTTTACTTATGGTCGCCATTCCGGCAATGTCGCGCACCTCCATCGGCACCGTCGGCCCGACAGATAGAATGGCAATGTTATGTTTTTGCCAAATGAATATGTTCGAAATTGAATTGAAATCTAATTTTAAAACTTGCTTCCCCTTCTCTTAGTCAGGCTGGGTCGTATGTTTGCCTGTTTGGCATGTTCGACTCCCCGGCTGTAGCATGGTAATGAACCTACCGATTAGGCACGAGAGGCCACCCTTTGAGCGTATAAAAAATGGAAATAATCAACCAACGACGTTCCCGATCACGGGTTGGTGGCACAAACAACCTGATACCTTCATCAGCTACCATCCCATCACTGGTACCCAATGGGATCGAGTTGGGTTTTGACTAGAGAACGACGAGAAACTCGATGGCCTCGACCATCTCTATGATGGTAGGCTGTGGGCAGATCCAACCTCTTCCTGTATTCCAACAACGATGAATGTCATTGGCGGTGAAATTAGATTGACGGTTCGATGCCATACGAGTTTAAAGGAAATGACACTCATATTCAGAGAATGAGTCCATGGATGAAGGAAAGGTCGAGAGAAGCACAGTATACGCCAGCTATTTCATGTAACAGCTTTTACACCCGGTACACGTGGGGTTGTTATTCCCGGCGTTTGTAGAGGATGTCTAGTCGGCAGGGAATTCATCTTCAGTGCTGAAAACATGGCTACAATCCAATAGCCCATTCTCCTACACAGGTTGGGAAGCCGATGCTGCTAATGAGAAATGACAAGAGGCTTCCCGAAAATTTCACTCCCATGCTGACAGTTCCACGATGATGAAGAAACACGACCGTTCCGTTCTGTTCATTTTTCAGCCTTAGGTATGATGTGAAAGCCTTCATTGCAGTTTGTTTTGCTTGCTTGTAGCGCTTGTTCTCTGCCATTTTCCATTCCCTTTTTGGAAACTGACCTTGGTTGCTTTCAAAACAAACATCCATCCATGTGGCGACGTCTTTTGCCATTATGACACATCTGTTGCCTTATATGGACCGTCGTCCGCCCTCGGCACCCTCGACGTATTGTGCAACTCAACTATCTTTTCACCTTTCAAGACAAAGCCGTCGTCAGATAACGCACGAAAAATGGATTCATCATGTGTGCATGGCTGCATGAGTGCGCAGCAAGCGCTGCACAAATGTTTTGACAGACGAAAGCATGCTTCGTAGATGTACAAGGGTGAGCGTTTGTGTCCTTCTGTCAGAAACCAAACAGAGCTCCGAGACGAGGGCGAGCTATCTTTGAAATGTTCCGCCCCAGGAGTAATATTAGCAGTGAAGAAAAAATGCTTTAGAAATTCAGCTCATGCTTTACGATTTGCATCTTTTCGTCGGTTTTCTTCTCATGAAAATGTCTTCTTTTGCTCAAACAGACGCCTTCATGTGCATCGCGCGTTGACAGCTGATCTATCGCTTTACATGGCATTTCTATTTTGCTATTCTACTGTTTAATATCCCAAAAGTTCACATGGTAAACTCTCAGCAGGATTTCAGCTCTATAGATATCAGTAAAAGAAATTCTATGAACTTTACAATCCTGATGTGTGTATTTGTTAGGGCTTATATGTATTTTGTAAAATAATACAGAATTTGTGTACTACACTTTGCACATGAATTCGCTCTACGAATGAAAAATTTACAGCTTTTTCCAATACCTCGATTGTCGCAGCAAAAAATGTTCGACAGCTCATATAAAATAATCATCGCGGTTTAAGTACTCTTTAACCATCGGCCATCCTCCTTCCATTAATGGTTGACATTCGAGCTGGAAAGCTACTTCGTCAAGGGCTAAAAACATAAGCTTTGGCAAACGCATTTACGACACTTAAATGTGCAAGCGAAAAGCATAAAGCAAAAACATGGCTTTGTACTATCGCTCATACAATATTTACCTCTTTATGTACACGTGCGTTAATGCTCAGCAATATTTAATCATATGGGATGAAACTTTTTGACACACGCCAGGTTCAAATGGTCTGCTGAGCATATTTTGGGAATCCTTTTATTATTTTATACATGTGGCTTCTATTTGCATTGTATTTTTGTACGCCATGTACAAGCAAATTTAGACGCATGGTAGTGTTGGTCGAAGGGGTCGCATCTATAAACCTAGAGATTGTTTTTAGTTTGAATAATGTATGTTATCATTAGAGGTTATTACCAAAATATATATGATAGTAGGCTTGAGCTACTTGAGGACAGCGGAATATATATATAGCGGCAAAATAAAGAGCCCACTACTTACATTTTTACATTTTTTACATTTTTTCCGTGAAAAATGCAGTTATTGTACTGCTTTATTTTTTGAAACATTGTTCGTAATATGTTTAATAATCTGTAGTACCATAGCATGACAAAAATGAGAAGATTGCTTCAAGAAAAAACATTTTTTTTCTTCAAAATTTATCAAAACCACTGTGCCAAAATAAAGTGCCCACTTTATTCATTCTAAAGAACATATTTTTCTGAACAACTATAACATCAATATTATAATTTATATGCAATCCTCTGTCATTCTTCGAGGATGTTCAAGGATCTACATCTACATGTTCTTAAGCATATCACGAACAATGTTTCAAAAAATAAAGTAGTACAATAACTTAATTTTTCATGGAAAAAATGTAAAAAATGTAAAATTGTAAGTAGTGGGCACTTTATTTTGCCGGCCACTGTATATATATATATATATATATATATATATATATATATATATATATATATATATATATATATATATATATATATATATATAATATATATATATATAATATATATATATATATATATATATATATATATATATATATATATATATATATATATATATATATATATATATATATATATATATATATATATATATATACACAGTAATATTTGTAAATATATAGTCAGTCAATGACATGTAATGCAACAAAAAAACAGTAAGAGGAATAGACGTATCTCCGGGACGGCTTTAGTTTGAAGATTTAGAATTCAAAATGAACAAGGGATGAAGTATAAACGCGCCTACAAGCCCAGGTGCGCATCGATTTCAATTCGGATCGTTTCATAAAGACAAATTTAAATTTTTTAATTGAAATAACTTAATTTTTAATTTCATTCATGGTAGTTTTTACAGTTAAGTAAAAGTCCCTGAAAGCCAAGCCCACTAGTGGCACAGGCAGGCATTGAACGACAATGGATGTTGTGCCAATGAAGAAGAAGAAGAAGTTTTTACAGTTACAATTTTTAAAGCGATGACATCCATTTACTCTATTATAACCGTCTCTATTCCAAATAAAGGCGGTGGGAACATCACCGACAAACCGACGTGACACTGGCGTTACAAAAGTGTCCCACACGAAAGTACTGTCATTTACCTGTGAGGCGATCACTTCTGTCAAAGTAAGCTCTGTTCACTGCTGCTTCGATGTAAACAACTTTTCTAAATAAAAATTGCGAAGGAAGTGTGAGGCACGATTTTGTAAGAATTATTGGACAAAACACCCAGAAAATCATTCTATAAGTTTCCAAATCAATGCAAAAGATGTGAGAAGTACATAAAACAATAAGCATTGGAATTTGCGAAGAACAGCAAAAAGGGGATTTAGCAGTTTCTTCTCTGTGTCAGTGTAGTAAGCGAATCATTATAGAGATGGCGCTAATGTTTAACGTATTTTCATTTGAAATAAGGAGACAACTTTTGAAGCTCATTTTGTTCGAAGTGTCACGTCGGTTTGTCGGTGGGAACATTCCCGAAATTACACATCCCATTGAACTTTTTCATTGTCATAAGAGATGCTGTTTATCAATCGTAATCGTTTTACCAAAGATTTGTTGTGTGAAGATTTTTTCTGAACATAAAAATTCGATTGAAAGAACAAACGACTGAAGAGCTCATTACCTTTAAACTATGCTTCTGTTTCAGAATGCTTCCTATGTCAATGTAAAATTTGATATATTTAAACGGTCTCGGGCATCGTTTCTTCTCTGATGTTGAAAGATTTAGATATATTGGCACGCGAAAAAAAAATCTTTGTGATGTAGAGCTATTTTATCTACTTTTTCTACATGATATACATGCCGATTATGGCTATACTGTTTTACTCCGTTTCTATCTTTTGTTTAGGACTATGGAGACAGACGCAACATAACTTGTAATATCACAAGAAAATGGTAAAATAATCTATATTCAACATGCTTTAAGGATAGCTCTTTTCTTATGTTATTCTGTTTTCTGCCATTAGTATGTTGCTGCCTCCAGCACCCGTCTTTTCAACATACTATGTTCCTCCTATCGTCAAACTTTGAACGATGCCTTCTTATGTGGTATGATTTATGGATTTCAATTTTCTTACATCACCCATACGCGGAATGCTACTCATATCGGCACGTTCGCCCATTACACACGCGCCGAGGTGATTGGAAAGGTGCCAAATTCTGCTCCAAATGACCCCTTTTCCTCGGAAACATCACGCTTCGTCTTGCGCCTTGCAGGGAACCTGGTACCACACCAAGAGGGGCGAATTGAATAGGACTTCTTAAAGCTTTCCGGCTGCTTCAAACTTTTGACATTAATCTCCCCGACACCCGACGCCCGGTGGAACGTGTAACGAGGCGCGTGTTACAACATGGGAAGCATGAGCGGGAACGACTCCCACAGAAAAAGGCTGGCAATAGCGAATCGAGTTTTCGAAAGCAAAAAGGACCTCCGAGACTACCGAGATTCCGAAACGCAACTCTAAAAACGACGTGTTGTGATTAATGATCAGCGAACCGGAAAGAGTCGTACGGAAATGGTAGCAACCTTCGGTGGCAATCAATGTCGGGTGTTTGAAAATCTGAAGCAAACCAACGATGAATTTACGCCACTCTCGGATTCACCTAAGCCCAATGGGGCGGTACGATGTTGTTTTTTCCTACACTGTGGTAAATGTGTCGTAAACGCTCAATACATCAAGCAAAATGATGGCGATAAATGACAAAAGAGTTTACGAACTGTGGAAATCAGTGTTCGGCGTACACAAATGTAGGTTGTTATTATATTTGAACGATACTGTGCGGCAGTAGAAAATGGACACATATTCGTATCCATCCACACATCGATAACAAGTTGTTTTGATCCATGTGAGAAAATCGAAGATGATTGATTAAATTACATGGTCTTCAACTTATTTGTTCGTCATATTTATTGTTTTAAGTACTTTAAAAAGAAATCTATACCGTTTAGAGGTTATAGATAAATCGTAAAATGAAACCTGTTACGGCAGATTGGTGATGACTTATCCAAAGTAAACAGAGCTGAAGACTAATTTAATTATTTCGAATGAAACAACTACGCTGTTGTTCATCATGCTTAACGATTCATATTTGTACTTTAAGGTTTTATTTTTCATCTTATCCGTTTTTCCATATAAAATATGTAAAATGGGCATGAGCAACATGAGGCCTGCAGTCCCACACAGTTTTAGGGAACATATAAAAATATGTAGAATAATTGTCCAGCCGTATTATAAACTTTTGCTAATCATGCTCAGTAGACCTTGTTGAGGAAATCGTATTCCGTTTAGCATACGTGCGCACGAGAGAGAGAGAGAAGGAGAGAGAGAGGGAACTTAATCGTTGTCGCCGTGCGCTGCTCAACGAGAGAGCGCTACGCGCTGACCGAGAGAATTCTTATCAGCTTAATCAGTCGCGTTCTGAACTCTGACCCGATCAGTAGCATTCTGATCCCCATACCAACAGGTCGCGTTTTGACCTCAGACCCAAAAAGTCGCGTTCCTACCAATCGGTTATAAAATGAAATAAACTTGTGAATTAACAACATCTTACAAACATATACAGTGTTCGGACAATTAAAAGTGCATATCACATCTAACCCCAAATCCCCCACAGACCTATTCGAACCATATAATCAAATATCCCTTACGTAAATATACCTTAAATATATAAGCCTTACTTGTCGCCATATTTATATATATGGCTACTCTCATCACGTTCACTATATGATAATTTTACATCTGTGGAAGTCGCTCTGTTTTAAGATTGATTCTTGATATACTTCAGATTGGTGATAACATTGAATTAATTTCAATTCACGAAGACATTTTATTAAACATAAATTGAACTAGCCAAAATGCATGACATCAATGACCGATAAACGTGTTCGCATTCAAAATATTTGCATTTGTTTTGAGTATAGCTATTAATAAATATTTGGCCTTCAGTGCTTATCAACAAATGGCACTATAGATGAGATGCATTCGCAACGAATGAATCCAAAATCGGTCAAACTTTCCGGATATTGTGGCTGTAGTTATGACCTTGTTTCATTCTTTCGCTAAACACAGAAACAACCAATTAAAGCGTCTCGAAGTAAAATGTGCCATAAAAACTGTTTAAAAACAAGTTTACGTCTAATTGAATGCGGGTGAAAAAAAAGTCTGTTATATTGTTTACAATAATGTTCACTTTCAAAACAATCTTTTATTCTAAGTATGTCATAATAATATTATTTCATGAAATGTACATTAAAAAATAATAGAAACCCATCAAAAAATCGATATCTCATCACAAATTCAATACGATTTTTCCACAATCACACTTGTTATATTCACTATTTACTCTTCTAGAAAATAATCACATACTTGTAAAACATTATTGTGGCTGTGTTCATGTTACACAATAGGCAACGGTATTTGACATTCAACTTTGAGAAGAGTCACTTTGTAGCAGTTTTATGAAATAAAGCTCAGCCGTGTACAAGTGTAGATGTTCTAAGGAAGCCTTAAAGTCCCGTCGTGAACCACGCACATTGGGCTAAGCATAGTTAACATTTAAAGGCCGGGCTACATTGATCGTACTCCTAAGTGTAATTTCGATTTTCACTAGCGCATCTGGTGGCGGCTGGTGGAAGCTTTTTTTGGTCATCGAGGGAATGGTCGTGCCGGATCCCAAAATTAAGTAGTTTTTTCATCGTTTTTTGTCATGAAAATGGATGCAATGCAAGCAGGACATGTGCATCTACCTTTAACAAAACTTTTCTTGTCCGATTTAAGTAAAAAACATGGAAAAATAACGTATTTTCTGGAGCGGCTCCAAATTGTTTAGCAAAATGCTTCGGTTAGCCGCCGCCAGATGCGATAGTGAAAATCGAAATTACGCTTGCGAGTACGATCAATGTAGCCCGGCCTTAACAGTCGCAAATCAGCTACAGGGCAGTATCTTAAAACTACTTCATAACATCACCATAATCACAGCCAAAAACAACCCTCAAGAAAACAAACTTGTGCTGTTTGCATTTGCTTATAATCGTGGCTACCCTTTGCCGACTACCGTTTTCATCTAAACACTTCAAAGTCCTTCAAATCCTGTCGGAACAAAATACAGCAGAACGTCTGCAAACCGACTCCCAGCCCAACCTAGAACATGTTGCACCCAAACCCACTCATATCGATGTTTACTTGGTCACAGGCAAGTGGCAAAAATTACCACACATGTTGTCCCAGCAGAATAGAAACAACGCGTCTTCCTCTTTTTTTAACTTCTCCTATTTTGCCAATGTTACAAGGATAATGTTTACCAAAAAGTCGTAAAACAAACAATCGCCATGTCCGGATGGAGAGCAGGCAGATGTGTTGTTATTGTTCTTCGTCCGATGTACGCTCCTCACACGCCGCTTGACGATGGTGGAAAACTGTCTTCGGGTTTCGTGCTATTTTATGTTTTAACGAGCTTAACAACAATCGAAAGACACTTGGGATGGGTACCTTCGCTAGCTTCGAGTGGATTTGGGACCTCGAAGAAGGTTCAATCCATCTTAAGGTAGGGGTTTTATTGGTCGAAAAACACATGATGGTTTCATTCGAAAAGTACGCAAGTCAAAATGTAATGTGTTTGGAAGATTGAATGTTTGATTTGTATTAACCTTTCCACGTAACGGTTTTGGCAATCCTCTATAAATAAAAACCTTTTTATTGCCTAGCGTGAGCTGCTGTTTCCTGTGGTATTTTTATTAAACAATCAAAATGCCGTCTTCAATGTTATACAATGAATTATAAACGAGTGACTAGTACTTAATTACAAAATGTATCAGTTCATATTTAGATTGTATTTTTCATAAGAGCAAACTAAGAGTTCAACGTAAATCATAGTACCATTTTCTTTGAAATTCATAAAAAAGGCACCCGGCTTCGAGTTTTGTAACGATAACCTCCGAACATCCTGTTGACGAATACATCCTGAACCCTGATTACTAATCAACCTTGCTAGGAAACTGTTCATTATCACTTAACCACTCACATAACTGGTGTACATCGCATGAACCATTTCCTGCCACCGGCCAAGAATCATATCCTTCCGCATTCGGCGTCTTTCAGTCTTCCCACGTTCACCGTTTTTGCCATGTTAGCATGTAAAATCATTATATTGCGATGCAGCGTACTTCGGTGCCTTGACTGTACAAACACCAAGCTGCCGAACCGTGACTCGATCACTTGATAGTGACGCCGAGAGGTGGTCCTTCGCGCCGTTATCTTTGCACCCTTCGCTTGCAAGGATTAGTGCCCATCTTCCCAACAAGGCACACTTATACATCGTACTGCTTCTCATCTCACCGCCACAATGTGGCCATCAGCCAGGAAACGGATACAAAATGGTTACACTTCCGACCGACAAAGCTCCTATCCCTAGATGCATGACGGGGTAGCTTCAACCGAGAAGGGCAAATAAATTATTTGTACGTGCGGGGAATCACTATTTGTCAAACCATCCTCAAAGCTGCACGGTGAAAACACCAGAACCAATATTTCCCGCGTCCAAAATTTCCCACACCTCCTTTATCCTCCTTCAGCTACGAGGTAATGGCTATCGGCCGGAGGTAGATTAGCGCCGCTATTGTTATTCAGTGCAAAACCCCGATAGTGTAATGGGCCGGGAAAACGATATGAAACCTATCATTTTCGCCCTTCCGGTCAGCAGCATCGTTTAGTAGCATCGGACGCTTAGCGTCGAAATCAAGACCAGGAATGAACGTGGTTTTCGCATCGCAGTAAAATGGCTCTTGATAGCGTTATCAATTTGTGCTCTGGCGAGAAAAGCCAAAACCTACACGTCACGCACGATCAACCTTCCGGTTGGATGATGGTGTAATATTTACCCCCTGCAACCTGCACTACAGTCGGCAGCTGCTCCAATGGAAGTTTTGATACAGCAAAACGAAGATGAAATAAAACCATGGGGGCAATTATGATAATGATACGTAGTAGTGAAATGATCACCAACGGACCAGAAACGTCTAATGTGGTCCACATCAAATCGTTTAGAGTTGCAGGTTTACGATGATCCACATCGTAGATAAAACATCTGTTAGTACATTGATTTTGATAGATTTATTTGGAATTCTCACTGCTGCCAATAACAATGTTATCAACTAATTCGCAACAATTGTGTATGTTAGAGATCTAAATATTACTATTTCAATCTTCTTTACTTCAACATAACATTCAATGCAATTCAGCTGATACTTCCATTCAACTGCAAATAATGCACTTTATTGAACCGTTCCATAAAAACGATAGAAAACACTTCCTTGCAACAAAGTGGCCTCTAGGGCTTTACCCCTCTAGGAGCCGTCACAAGCGTTACCGTCCTTTTTTACTTCACATCCATTCTGCGCATCTGGACAGTCAGCTAGTTGTACTAACTTCGGATACGATAAAATCGTGTTGAGAGAAAACTGCTTCAGTGAAGAGACTTAAACTATCGCCTAACCCCTACCATGACGGCGGTGCTCTTTATTGGCTTGTTCATCCTGGTGACACGCATACACCTACAAACTCAGCCTGACGCTTTCGAAACCGTCCTACCAAAATAGTCAACACCGTAAAGCTCTATCCGCACGGTGACGAGATAGTTATTTGTGTTGTGCGTTAAACATACTCAACGGCCTGCTGTTGGCAACACACGACATGGAGCACACAAGCGTACTGACACATACACATGAGCTCTGTTTGCACCTCACTCTCGTAACCGGATCGCTACGTGCGCAAGTGCTGGTAAACATTATCAGAAACACTGCAATTAGGTTGTCCATCCTGCGTCAACCCGACCGGGCACGATTATCTACGTTCAAATTCAAGCCAGCACTAACACTATCCAAAGCCACCGATTGCTGACCTTTTGCCAGGTTGATGAAAAGAAGTGAAAGTTAGTCCGAAAAAAAATATGGGTAACATGGAATGGGCGCTGGTGAAGTGGCAAGGTAAATTTGACAAGTGTTGATAGAACGTAAAATTCTTCTTAAACCATGCTCCGCTTTGCTCTAGAAAATGGGTCTATTCAGTGGAGTTTGAGGTTTTCTAATGCCTCACGATAAACCTCAGGGAAGTAAGGAGCACCTATGTGGTTCTTGTTCAAAATTTCCATACTAGTATTCAGGTCGTAGAAGTGTCGTTGAATACCTTTCGTTTAGCTGCTTTCGTTGCTCTGTGCTTGAACTAGCTCTTTATTTCTATAAAATGCATAGCTTCCGTGGAGCTATTTCAAATCACCATGCAAACTGTTTACAGTCGTTGCCGCTAAATTTTAACTCGAACTCACCTACTTTTGTCTCAATGGCACCAATTATTGACAGTATGTCACAATTTTTGCTTCGAAAGCATCATTTTTTGACAGAGAGCGCCAATTTTTGTCTCTAAGGCATCAATTTTTTACTGTAAGTCAATCACTTTTTTTACAAAATTTTACGTAATTTCTGACACAGTGTGTTCCGAAATTATTGAAATTAAGTTAAGTAGTGCATCATTTCATTGATATAATTTAATTATAACACTTTTTACGCTTTTTTTTAATGGAATGAAAGTTTTAATAGAATGAAAAAATTGGCATGTCTAAATTGGTTTGGTTACACCTAAAAAACCAAACCAAATAGAATTTATAAAATTTAATTATTTTTTATACAAATACATTGTAAAATTATCATGATTCCTCTAAGAGTCAAATATTGATGACTTAAAGTTGAAGCTAAATTTATTTAACAACTTCTGAAAATTTTACATGTTTTAAATAATAAGATACTAGTAGTTTAAAAGCTAGTTTCTCAACCATTTCTAGTTTTTGATCTAACTAACGCACAGCCGATTTGGTCCTGAAAATACATTGATTGTATGTTTCTATACGATTGATTTTAAAGTGGATATGATATCGTTTACATTTTATGCTTCCAATGTACACACGTTTCTTCAATACGTTTCTTTCAACAGAAACGTTTCGGATTGCTTCACTCTAACACATAAATTCATATTTACAGCCAAATCAAATTTGTATCAGCTTTTGAGCTGCCTCGTGCCAAATCAATAAATATCTTATTGAACGAGCATCTTAACATCGATTCTATCATAACCTGTAAGCCTTCAAACACTGAATAATGTATTATGCAGTTGCCGGATTTCTGTGTGTTCATATTCTGATCCCTAACTTTGGTATGTTTTTTTGGTATGTTCGTGTTTGGTTGAGCTACAAAAAAACGAAAAAAAACTTTATTCGAACCAGTCTCAGCCCAACCAACATCGGCTGTTTACTCTTTTCAATGAAAGCTTCGCATATAAATCTTAGAGCATAAATATCTTCATCATGTATGATCATAAAGACTCAAAACTTCAAATAGAAAACTCCGAGTGTGACTTGTTCTTTATAACGAAGTTATTTGCATCCTTAACAAATGAAGCAATAATTAGCAAAAAGTTCTAAATAATTAATCCAATTATTGACGGTTACAAAATGTTCCAATTTTCCATAAAGTGATTGCCCACTTCGGAACACCAAAGTAATCAATGCTCGTTTGTCTTCACATTTACCACCTCATTGCTAAACTCCAAACAAAGGCCATTCAATCCCTTAGAGCCGACCGCGTTTGCTGAATTCATAACAATTAGCAAATGAATTAGAAGCCTGCCAGCTGCCCCAATTTAACCATCCCGGGCTAGCGAACTGATTACTCTCCCGCTCAACCGTGGTCATATTCAATTTACATAAATTGGACTGCATACACGTCCCTCGGGTCGACGGGTCCTTACACAAATACACAATACAATCGTTGCGCCGGACAGTCCAGCCTTCCAGCAAACGGATACGTCCAGTAATTAGCCATTATATCTGATAATCATTATAATCAATATCAGCTTTCGCGCGCCAGCCTGGGGAGAGGACGCCTTCATTTTGTTTGCTCGCTGGCCCGGGAGACGTTACACCACGGGGGAAAATCAAGCCTGTTCCGGTTTACGGAATCAGTTTGCTGCCGAGATCGATAATGGCCACACATCATTAGTGCTTCGTTCATTCGATCAATCGAGCCATCGAATCGTTGAAGGTCTCCGGTGATGAGTCCATTAAGCATTATGAAGAAACGGGTAAAATGTCGGGAGGGAAGAGGTTGATGCATAATTTTATGAAAGCTGAATATTCAAATGTACCACTTCACTAATTTCTTGCCACCATTGGCCCCTTTCTCGATACTCTTACCGCTTTTCCAACAGTTGTGCAAGCCAAATAGGACCTAGTTTGCTTCAAGTTCGAACTTATCGCATGCCGGAAGTACCAGGAATCAATCGATCGATCATCGAAGTAATCCCACACCAGCACAGTACCTAGCCAGCGCGCCTAGGCTTGAAAGAGCAGCGACCACGATGGTTTGCCATTTCCATTAAAATTCATTTACAAGCATTAGCTTCTAGTCGCTCGCCTCTTTGTGTGGCATTGGTTCCACGGCCACACTGGGATGCATTATCGTTTTACCGGGGCTGTAGATAGGTGGGAACATGTTTGTCTACCACTATTTGCCAGTCACAGCAGGCAGAAGTGTTCGACCAACAAACGACAAATCGAACGAACGAGATATTTGCTAAACATCCGAACGGCACCAGAGCCGTGGCGAATGAAATGGGCTTCTCTGACGCGGCTTAGCATCGTGAATGTGTTACCATAGGTGATGGTTTATGCATAAGTCACAGCACGCCCAACACACTTTTGCCGCCCAGGATGCAGAAAGGCAATGCTTGTCAAGTGCCACGAACAACGAGTTGGTTTAATTTCGGCTGCTCCGGAACTACCTGGAACCATGCATTGGCATAGATGGGCGGAAAATGTTTGGGAAATAAATAAGTGCTTTCCACTAATTTCCACACCAGGCATCGCAGCTTACAACACAATCGGATTAGGCCGATTAAAATCAAGCTTGTAAATGCGAGGTGAGATGTTTACATACAGTTGTACCTACACGTACCATTTACTGGCTCAGATTTTTTGTTTGCACTTAGCTTGCTTAGCTATTTTAATTAGTTTTATTAAATTAGAAGAAGACAAAAACATCAATCAAAGCAGCCTACCATGCCCCAAGTTACAATATGGTCCTAGACAAAATACCAAATCAAAGAACATCATGAAGGCATATGAACGACATCCCAGGCTTACACATTAATGTCCACGTTGCCCACGACAAAAATTGCTACATTAGTTAGTGAACAAATGCTCTAGCTTAGAATACACGTTGATGATTTTTTAAATATTATTTTCTGTAGGGATTAGTACTAGGGATTAAATATAAGACAAAACAAATATTAAGGAAAACTAAAACCGAGCGTCCGAAAGAATGAACGGTAGAGAAAGAAATTTATTAAAATAAGAATCGAATAATCCTGCGATATGAAAGTACAAGCTGCGCAATAACGTTCAATTTAAAAAACAAGGGAGCACCCTGAGCTGAGAGGGCTGCTGAGAGATGACAAAAGCTGAGAGATGACAAAAGCGAAACCGGAGAGCAGGGCGAAAACATACGGCGACAGAGGAAGCAGAACGACGAAAAACTTGAGTCTTGTGATTGATCTCGAAGAGAGCTGTTGGCTGTGCAAGACGGATTGTAATAAACAAGACGGAAACGTAATAAAGAATCACAAAAATTGAGTGAAAATGAGCGGAATTCACCACACTTTCCTTAAGGTTTAATTTAAAAACTTGATACAAAACAGTCACTTTCACGCTGTATCTTTTATTGCTATTTACTTTCTTAAATTTTAGTTGTTAAGTACTCAGCAACTAAAACAAATGGGTCAGTTAAATAAAAATAAATCCATGAATTCAGGACCCCTCATTACACAATGTTTAAGTATAAGTTACAGGTGACTGGTTCAACCAAAATCAATTGTTTAACCACACTAATTGAAAACAACACCTATCTCACTTATTTGAACTTCCGAAGCCCGTTATCATAATTAAATATAACATTTGTAAATTTTTTTTCTTTCTGTTATATAAACATTTATATTTTTTTAACACTAAGGTTACGGAACTCGTCAATTTGATGGAATTTAAACATTAAAGTGAAATACTTAAAATACCTTTTGTATAATCTTGATTTTTACTTTTCGTAAATTTATGATAACATACTATGAGTTTGTAGCAAAGTTTTATTTTCATAAATTTCATAGATTTTCAGATACATATGTGGTATACCTATCACTACGGAACCCGTCAAATTGATGGGTGGGTTGATTAAATTGAGTTTATTCAGTTAAGTTTTAACATTTTTCAACAAAATTAAATGTAGGAGTGAAAGAGAACTATAAACCGCTTATTTTAATTTAAAAAAAAATGATAAAAGATTTAAATCAAGTGGCCTCAAACGAAATTGCTGATCAACTTATCAGTATAAGTCACATCAACAATAAGATATCGGTTCATGTGTTCGGTGAAAGAATAAGGAATATTACAATAAATTAACATTGTGCATATTTTTTTATGGAAATCAACACATGGTACATGATTCATAATTTAAATAAAATAGGATTTTCATGATTTTAACCAATCTAAAAACGTATTTTTATCCAACCGTCAAATTGACGGGTGTCCGTCGAGATAGATATATAAGAGATGCCCGTAAACCTAGTGTTAAACACAAACTGGTTATTACACACACAGCACACTTTTAAACACAACCTAGTATGGACTAAAAACCAGCGCTGCACTGCTAACCAAGGCAGACAAGGGCATATTTAAACAATGCAAATTTACATCCATAGCTTAACCACTCCAAACTACGCAGTTAGCTGTAATGTTTGGCAAAGGTATGCGGAATCCAGTGGTTATACGAGTACGACTCTGACCCATTGCGAGACAGGTAAAAACTATTGTTGCCTCAGTGCACATATAGTGTGGTAAAAGTGCAAAAGAATGTGCTTCGTACATTCTAGATTATTTGTTGGTATCTTAAAAATAAAAATTACTAAGCAATACGGCCTTTTTGGACCGTTACTAACCGCCCTGGTTGACTGTATAAACCAATGACACACCAATGAGTGTAAATATCTTAAGTGTCGAAGGTGGGCCATCGTTGATTTCAGATGGTGCGAAAAATAAATATCAATGATAAAAATGGTTTGACTTAGCCTAGATTCTATATTCCATTGATGTAATATAATGGTTTATTCTTTATGGCCCGACCTTTAAATAAAGCAGTACATTCTTTATGCTTCAGAAGAACAAAAACAATAACATACATATCACACGCTATTCGGTACCCAATAACCAGTGCTTTAAAACAGGTTTTCCTAATATTCACATTCTTTCAGTAACCATCCTTCCCGGAGCCATTTTCTGGAGAATGTAGAAAGTACCACGTAACGTCCCTTTTTATCCCTTCTTTCTCGCCCAGTGCTTCTTGACGTAACGAGCCCCGGTAATCCAATTACAAGCACAAAGAAAATTATCACCAAGCATTCTATCCCACCTCCGCTTGGGTACCGCCCCAGACACAGGTAGTCTGATGGCATAACCCACAGCCGAAGGTCTGCGGATAAGGTAACTCTGATAACAAAGGGAAAGGATTCTGTCCGCTTCAATATTCTACTATTGAACAATGCTGGTAGGTGAGAAAACTGCCCGGCCCCTTCATCCACACCATTGACTGCTTTGCACCAAATGTCATTTTCCTTCACGGAAAAGTGGCGACTCTAAAACTCATTTAATCTGTTTCGTTACACCAGCCAGCAAACCCTCTACAAACACGTACACTCCCTCACAAACATGGCACTTTTAACGATCGATTCGTTGTTGTGCGATGGGTCCAATCGATGCCTGCTTTTGTTTCTATCCATTTTTACATTGTCTTTAGCGAACGATGGTTGAGGCAAGATGGCTGCCTTGTTTCGGATTTTCAACACCGATTTGTTGCCATGCAGCTACCAACCGTTTCACATCCACCGTGAAAGGGAAATTATAGCCAACAAACGACACAAATTTTGACGAAGGAAAAACAATCCATCTATTCATTGGGTCTTTTGTTCATTGCGGAAAAAAAGTCTCCAAATTTCTGAACTAGGTAGAACCGTCTACCAAGGTAGGGTTGGCCAAGCTAATGCAGTATTGTATTGCAAGGGTTTTTTTGACTAGCTATTTGTGCTGTCATTATTCTAACCCCCGGACCGTGCTATCGCCTTCATTGTTGTTGATAATGCTGAATGTATGGATAAAATATACTGACTCGTCTAATCATGCTCACAAACATCCCAGTAAACAAGCCTGTGTGTGTAAAAATCAAGCAGACGACAAAGCGAAACCTCATCCCTTAAATCCCTACCACAAGCGACAGAAGTAGTAGCTCCCATACAAATAAAAAACACAAAAAACACCCGAAACATCATTAAAACTGAACCTTTTTCATTTTAAAGTCTGTCTGTCTTGCACGATGTCGTTCTAGGAAATGAGTCCTTTGCTTTTTTTAATGCTTTCTGCTATTTTGCCTCTTTGTGGCCTCTTCCTGTGATCAGCCTTGTTACTAGAGGGGCGGTAATATCATTCGCTATTGTTTCAATTTGGGCTTCTCTTAGAAATAAAAGCAAAATGTCTCTTAATGCCAAAACAAAACAACCGTCAGAAACCATAAGCTGGGTGGTATTGATGCCGTTCATTTTTGGTTTTCGGAACTTTCCTGGCCACAAAAAAAGGTTTGCATCATTTTTATGTTCATTTTGATTGATGATTTTCAGCAATGTGTGTAGAAAATTATTCATTTGTTAGGCACACAACTAATTCAGAAAAGTTCAAACTTTCTGCATTCGTATGTTCAAAAAGCAACATTAATATCATGTAGAAAGGAATTTTTAGTTGACTTTTTCTATTTTTTAATCCAATACAAGTGGTATTCCTGATGATGATAAATGCCCGCAGTTCGTACAAAACTTATGTTGGTTTTTGTGTACCAAACGAAAACAGGCAAACATCAATTTCCCCACATTTTAGCACACCGCAGCATGCCACCACTCTAACGACAGTCTAGAGAAATTGTTCACCCCCAGCTAACGAAGTAGACCCTCCGCCTTCTGCAGGTAGGTACTAATCTTTCCACGAATTGGTATCATACCGGGCGTGCATTAATGTGATCCGCTACGATAACATAGCTTCGGGAGATGGAAATCATGTTGAACACATCGTCCCAACGACACCCACAAGACCATCAATTCTTCGTCAACGGCGCACGTTAGGATTTCTTGGAATGCTCTCAAATCCATCATCACTCGAGCCTAGCGTTCACCTGATGAGCTCAGCCCAAGATGACCCTTGAGCGTGAACGTAATTGGTGCGTCCCTTTTCGGTGCAACCATACATACTGGCCGGTGAGTCGAATTTCCAACCTACGGTTGACGAGTGTCTCTGCTTCAAATGGATCTTCATTAATCATATCCGTCTGTTTTTGGGGTAGGTAACAACTACTTGCAATTGTACCAGATTAAAAGCATCTGTTTGCAGTAAAAGACATGTTCTTTCTACTCCAACATCACTTGTTGTTTCGGTTTTCACTATTTGTTTCACTGATTGGCTATAGATAAAACTTTAGGAATCATGCCATGCTAGAACATACCACAACACGAAATAAGATATATTTATTGATATAAAACACATAAACATTCGATTCTTTTTCGGCTTTTTCTCATTACTTACCTACTCATCCGGCGCTACAACCGCTTTGCGGTCTTGGTCTGCCTCCGAAACCGTTCACTGTCTCGCACCGTCGTCTGCCAGTCCGTTATCCCGACCTTAATGGCGGACGCCTCCACGCCATCTTACCACCTCATTCTGGGCCTACCATGCTTCCTCTGTCCTTGTGCACGGCCTAAAAAGACTTTAAGGGCTACATCTTTTGAAAGTCACGAAAATTTGGTGCAAAATATCACAAGGATATTTACAAAACTAGCACCAAAACATCAAACAATTTTATGATTTAATTATGCAATAGTTAAAAATTAATCAAAGATGAAAAGGATGTCCCGAAGCATATTGCTTGACCGTTTGTTAGCATGTTAAGCAATAAATCTATTGAATTTCAATTGATGGATCTCTTCTTTTCTATACTTTATTTCAGAAACTCTCTGTAGAACTGTTATCAACGTGAAAAAATATCGCAGAATTAGTATTGACTCAGAGGACATCAATAATGTGAACGATTGAAAGCAAAAGTATGGTTCTCTGCGTTCTCTTATATTGTTCTTTTACATACTTTAATTTAATTAGCATTATTTCTTTCTTTTCATTCCTACTACTACTATTTAGCTACAAACGAAGCAAAAGGAGATAGAGGAGATATCTAACCATCTTTAAAAACCAGGCGACCCCATTAAGCTAAAACTACCATGCGTCTCCATTAGCCTGACGAGCCCTAACTATCATACGAGTAGCCAGATGTAACATTCGAGTGGAATCGTTTTTAAATACCACAATCTAAAGTTTTATATAAATTTTTCCACTGCCTTACCTTCCTATATATGGTTTTCAATTTTTTTAAAGTCATAAGCTTAAAAGAAAGAAAAAAAACCGGAATACGAAGAACATCGGTCCATGACCGTGTTTGTCCACCGCTCATTAGGTATAATGCAAACTTGATAATCATGCTTATGATTTATGGTGACTCAGCTGCCTTACCATACCTGCCTCTCTTGTACTGGCCCCTTTCGTAACTGTGCGGATCGTGCCATCGATCCAGTCTTGCCACCGTTTGCCTTGTTCCTTCCATTCCGTCTGCGATGATTGATTAGTCGGACCAATTCACCTACAATGTCCTTCCTACATGGAGCACTAGAAACGTCTCGAAATATCCACCTGATGCCGGTCTTAGATTCAAACAAGCACGTTGGTGCCGAACAAGCAATACCGTCTTTCAGAGACTGTGCAGTAAAATATCTCCTTCCACTTCAGTGTGACGAACGCTCATCGATAACGATCAACATCTGATGGTTCGGTCACCACGGACCACAAATTGACTGTTTTCTCACGCACTTGTCCACCCGCTGCCAGTAGCAGCAGACAGCGTTTTTAAACAACTTTCGCATAGCCTATGTCGGCTGGTTGCTACTCAAGAGCCTAAAATGGCTGCTCGGCCCATTTTATTATGATATATTAATTTCCATTTAAGCATCCAATTTCATACCATCCTTAAGAGTCAAGCCCGGGCCGGAGTGTTCCGTGCGGCATCGCGGTATCATCACGTGGTATGAAACATTCACACTACTTCATGCAAAATGAATTTAAGCTACAACTTGCACACACTGCCGAACTGCACACTGAAAGTTATCTCGCGTTCAATAATCTCGTATAACTTTATCATCAAAAATATCTTACCTGTGTAGTCGGCTAATTCTTTCAATCTATTTAATCAAATGCACCACTCCCAACACATTTGTCAGCTACAAATCATTTTGTTTTAGTTTTATTTTATGTGCCCTCCTTTCGTGCCCATTTTTGGCAGGAGTAATTTTAGCAGTTTTTTTTTTGTTTAAGATTCCACATTTCAGCTTGCTCCTGTTCTTCGTTCATCCATTTAGTTAGACTTCTAGTTGATATTTATTTACCTTTTTCATTCATTACATCGTCGTAGCAATAGGAGCATTTATAGAGTTCAGTATAAAATCAACCAGACTTTTGTTTCAAATACATTTCCTACTATAGACAACCCACCCGTTAGTGGGTCGGTTGGAATACTTTCACCGTTTTACCATGTTGAAGTATTGTATTCGGTTTTCTTTTTTTTCATCTCCCCTTTAATATCATAACTTTATTTCCCTACTCAAGCACATTTATCAATAATTTATTTTGAGAAATGATTCCATTTGAGCTTCACGATCTTTCTCGTATAATCTAGTGTTTCGATAACAGATTCCCCAAAAAGCTCAGTTAAGGTATACGAGTAGCGTTCCGGTTCAAGTCACGCTTCATCTTAGAGTAAAGTCGGTGTCCATTTTTGTTTTGTTTTGCTATAAATACGATCTGTAGTAGAGATTCAATCATCGATAGAAAATAAAACAATAAAATAGTCCAAAACCAACGCAACAACTCATGCTCTGCTTGTAAATAATCGATTCTGTGCACGCATAGACACATGCCCGCTGCTATGCTTAGCTGGTAGTTTAGAGAGCTGAATTGTAAATAGTTGTAATACGCATCGCACGCACGATCGAGTTATCTTTACGCCTGCCGTTCAAATATTGAAGCATTACGCTCTGTCTAAGGTGATTTGGTTTTTTTTAATTTATGTGTGTATTGAAAGATTCGTTTTGATACACCTGCATTTTTGTTCCTGTAGGTTTACGAATGTATTTGTGTGTCTGTGTTTTTGACGGTGTGAGTCTGCAGTTATGCAATCCTATGTCCTATGTCCGTACCGTAATACACATACAAATCAATAACGAAAATAAACACATTTATCCGATACGACTATCGCAGGGATGTGCGACATATGAGCGGTTGGTGTACGCCTTGACGGTCAGTATAACGCACACCGTTCAATTAGAGCCTACGGAAATTATGCCTTGGTGTATCACCTTGACCTTGCATATCCTTCTCATCGACAAACGATTACACCTAGACACTATAGTTTACATGCTAAAAGAGTTCATTTCGTTTGACGAGTAAATTCTTCAAATATCCTTCTCCAAACCCTTAAGATACGGTCAGAGTTCTTACGATATAGTAATTGTTCGCATTAAAGTCTTATGTTCTGCTCTTTTCCGTTCCTACTGTAAAACCGACTCATAGAGACAAATTAATAAACGAATTGGTTCTAAAAACATTAACCAAAACCAGATTTGCTAAACTCAACCGGGACTTTTTTAAGCCGTATTTCTCACGCCATTCAACTAATTACGTTTCGTTTTTATAAACACTATAGCTCTTACTTGAGATCCAGAATAATTATACTTGGATTTATGACAGAATCACCTGACATCGCCTTTCTAGTCAATTAGCCGTACATTCGAGAATCTGCTACTAACAAAACTAATCTAACAGTTTGTTGCTACGTTTACATGCCCTCTAGTAACTTATTTTTATCTTGTCGCCTATTTTCCGCCTTCCACCCTTAGCGTGAGCTTTTTGCAGTCCCTTCAAAATACAAAGATGCATTGTGTTTATACCTCAACGACAAAGCCTAATGCTTGCGTTGAATGGCTAATACGAATGTTTTGGATTGTTATGATTACCATACCATCTATGTAGACTGCGTGATTGTATCGGCTTGTGTGGTTTGTGCTTTTTTATTATGTTTGTAGCATATTTAACGTGTGCTTTCTTTTTACTTTCTCTCTCTCTTTCCATCTCTCTCTTCCTATTTTTCATCAAATCTGTGCGTGTGGCGGTGAGTAATTATTAATTTAATAATTTCCCAACAAGTCCAACCAACCAATTGTCTCACGGAAACCTAGTAAGTACTCGATTATCTCGGGGAACTGCTGAAGGCGATAATTGTTTTAATTCGTCTTCAAACATATGACAATCGGTGCTAGTGAAACATTTAATACTACTATGGCTGCACGAATTGCATAGAACCGGCTGCATCAGACTTCTTCATTCGGACCAGAATACAATATTAGTGATAGGCCAAAAGCATCATCCCGGTATGAATGATAGCACTTTTACGAGGAACAATCGACCCGCGCGGTTAAACAAACAAAACCAAACCAGAGTTAGAGAAAGCTTTCCCGCGCCGTGTGCTGCCCTTCGTTCTCGAGCACGAACCGCTGCGACCCTGGCTCACCGTACTGGCTGTGGTAGAAGTCCTCCCGCATCAGGATGTTCAGGTTGGAGCAGCGGAAGTACAGGATCTCCTGGAACGGCTTCCGGAAGTCGCGGTTCAGCGTCGCGTAGATGATGGGATTGAGCAGCGAGTTGGCATACCCGAGCCACAGAAAGAACGACGACAGTGTCGGGTAGTCATCGTCCATGAGCGGCCGCACCAGCGCCAGTATGAAGAAGGGTAGCCAGCAGATCGTGAACGCCGACATGATGATACCGAGCGTGGTTGATGCCTTCCGCTCCTTGGCCAGCTGAAACCGGAGCTTCTTCTGATGAGGGGAACCGCCGCCAACACTCATCGCCGGAACGATCGAGTCCGGTGGCTTCAAGCTCATGGACGTCGTTGTCGTAGCGGTGGTAGTGCTCGTTTTATCGACCGCCAAACTGTTCTCGAGCCGTGTCTGTGCTCGCTTCTCGTCCTTCACTATTCGCCGGGCGGCACGAAATATTTGATAGTAAACAAACAGCATTACGGCGAGCGGAATGTAGAAAGAGCCGAGTGTGGCGTAAATCTGATACCCGACATCCTCACACACGGCACAGAAAGGCCGCTGGTCGGGACCTTCACCGATCGTGTGCTTGTTGCCGAGGATGAGCAGCGGCGGCAGAGATATGCAGGCCGCGGCTAACCACACCAGCGCCACGCAGAGCATCATTCGCCGGGGCGTACGCTTCACACCGTACTCGAGCGGTTTCGTGATGGCCCAGTACCGATCGACGGAGATGGCGCACAGGTTAAGGATGGAAGCGGTACAGGACAGCACATCAAACGACACCCAGATATCACAGAACACGCGCCCAAAGTTCCACTCGCCCAGCACTTCGTACATCAACGCCGGTGGCATCACTAGACAGGCGACGCACAGGTCCGACACGGCCAGGGACACGAGCAGATAGTTGCAGGGACGTCTCAGTTTCCGCACCAGACACACGGCCACACACACCAGTATGTTGCCGACGATCGTGCCAAATATCACAGCTAACAGTACGATGCAGATGATCACCTTGCGGATCGTGTCCAGGTCCAGCTCGTGCTCGGACAGGGTCGCGTTCGCTAGCGTTGAGGACACGATCGTCGCTACCGTCGTACCGCCGGCGAGTGGCACACCGAGCGACCCACCGATGCCGATCGAAGCCGCCGGACCGACGATGGCCTCGCCGCTGCCACTGCCCCCTGCGTCCCCACCATCCCCGGTGAATCCGTGGCCGAAGCCATGGTCACCGGTTGTCTGATTGTGCGCCAGCAACACTGCGAACGGTGTCGGAATGCTGCTCCCCGGCTCAAGGCCCACCGTTGCACTGCCACCTACCACCGTGGCCAAGATCGTTGAAGATGTCGTGCTCGGTATTTGTTGATCAAACCCGCTACGCTCGGTAACGATCCCGGCTGACCACACTGTGTGTGATTGTTCAGCTATACGCACCTGCTGTCGCTGTCGGGCCACACCAATGTCATCTACCAGCAGGGAACCAATTAGCGTATCCATATACACACATGTGTAGTAAGGAGTGTTGCTTTATGTTTCACACCGTCACACGCATTACACAATGCAAACAAATAGTTACACTTCCAGCTCAGTTCAGCGCTCAATCGTTTCATCTTTCCAACGGTTTTTTCCCGTAGAAAATCGTTAGGATACGCAACAATGTACGTAACTACTCCTTCTACCCACGGTTTCATTAACCTTACACACACTCACTTTCTTTCTTCTCTCTTTCTGTTTCTACTGCTGATATGTATGGAGACCTTCTTTTACTTCCTTCAATGCCACTCTATTTCCACTCTGCGAGCTAACCCTTCATAAGTCATTTTCTCTTAAACATATTCACAGACGCACACTGACACACAGCCACACGTGCTCTCTTTCTCGTCTCCTTTCTTTCGAGCACTCTAACGCAGACAATTTTCTAAGCTAATTACTGTCCCAGCCCCAAACCGCTGAACGTACCGGACGATACGGAAAAACCACTCCACCGATGACATCCATCGACCAGGGTCACGAGCGAAGCCACAACTTTGACGCAGGTTCTGTCACCGACAGGCATGGCTGGACATTTATTGCCGTCAATCGGTTTCAGCTTCGAGCTTGTACAAGTCAACCCGAACCCCCTTTAGTCCAGATCCAGCATGTGCGTGTGCGTGTGTGTGAGAGTATGTGGAATTTTTACGACCCCTGTTTGTAGAACTTGATTACTGAAGGGACGCCACACCGAGAAATGATTTAATCCGCCGCGCTACACACGCTCTCGGACTCGGTCCATCCCCGGATCCGAATGGTTTCGGCGTGTTGGGTCACAGGTTTAAAATGATTGATTGCCCTGTTCGAATGTAGGTGTCGGGATGTCGTACGGGACGGGACGGGCGCTGACTATGCGTGACCTGACAACTTCAGATTGAAATGGGTCGCTGCGTCCATGTCGTCCGTTCGATGCGCGTCCTGAGCTGTTGCGTTAGATTGATCGGTGCCATCTGAAATGAAATGGAAAAACAAGCAATAAGATAAAACACCATTTCCACACAGGGGTTCCGGTAAATGCTTCCCACTCGTCTACGCATGGATGTATGGAGTAAACAAACTCAAAGCATTTAACAAACCCGTTTCTTCCTAACCTAAATCAACCGAATGAACAACATGGTGTAAATTATCAATCAATAGTTCCGGAGTGGGTAGAAGGCTTTACCTACAAGTAGCTCTAAGTACCCTTCAGGCAACGATCAACCATACTCGGAGGGAAAGTTTTCCATAAACTTTCGCTTCATGTGAGATGTTAACTGGACAAACAAGCTGGTGCAGGGGAATGCTACACACTTGAACATCATCGATCTGGTGTAAGGGTAAACAGAAAACTTTCCCCATTTGTTACGTATAATCCGATTCCCGATTTATTCCTGCACCCGGCGCCAGTCAACTGTACCGTTTTCAGTAAACTACCGACCAAAGTTGCGTGTAAGGTAGCCCTTTTCCCCAATCAAAATGAAGATTCAATTAAGTGATTCTGCTATGTTTCAGCATATTTTAAAGTTTTGCCTGTTTCATTTACTAATGACTGTACGAGATGCACTGCATATCGAACATGGTCGGCTTGCAAGCTGTTGGTTGCAGGCATCATGTCGAAGTAATTGAAACTCACTTCATAATGTGTGAAGTAAGTGGTATAGAAATGCAATCAAGCTTATTGATTGATAATTATTGATGATTGAGTGAGGGAATGCTAGAGGGCATCGAAACTCCTTTCAGGTTTACCCAATTAAATTCAGACATACATAAGTAGCGAAAACTACCTAAACCCAACAAACAAACCGCAATCATAAAATCTGATTTTTTTTATTGAACAATTTTAAACAGTGAAACTGTTGTTTTTTTTGGCTAATGCTCATTGCCGACAAGTTTATCGATGCATTTCCAGTTGCTTGATAACGATGGCGATAAATCAGATGAAAAGGGTACAACATACAAAACCCGCGCCACATAAATCATTCGCTTAAATCGAAATGCATGCAAATGTTGCTCATTACATCCTCCCCCAAAATCCTTCCATCACACACAATGATGAGGGTGTGGTCCCATACATGTGCTCGTTAGCGTTCTCCAGTTTCATTTAAAATGTGCCATTATGTTGCTGACTATAACGTCATAAATCAAAACTGGTTCAATTGCCCTTTTACGATATTGTTAAAGTTTCAAGTAGAGCTGATTTATTTTACACATTTAACACTTTGATAGCAATGCACAAAAATAACATTCATATTGGTTGTTTAACTTGTTCTTGAAGCTAACATGTACACTCCTTTACTACAATCTGAAGAATAGGTGTAGGAACACTGTGCAAAACCGCTTCATAACTGGATTTGGCGTAAAGCGCAGCACAAAGCAGCATTATGGTGGTTTTATGTTCCACCTTTTTTTTGTAATTTCCTCCATTGTTTCGTCTCTCTGCCACTTCCTGTGGCGCTATGCACGTTTCAATTTCGAAACCTAAAGTCTCACCTCCCTACGTTTTGAAACGTTTCGTGTGCGCTTTTCCGGTCCGGAAACCAGTGCAGTAAAATTTACTCTTACGCCACGGGTAGGGATCATAAACTCGCTCGCCGCGTTATTTTTTCTCCCATTTCCTGCTGCATGTTGGTTTCGTTAAAATTTAAAATTACTTTTTTTCGGCTTTGTTGCTTTCCTCGTAACCATTTTTGCCGCTTAGGTACTGCTAATCATCGAGTTGGAGAGTCGCTGGTGGTAAATATTTCTCACCGTTTTTTTCGATTAGGGCCCACTAGCTCCCTCCGTTTGTTCAACTGTTTGTAATTCGGATGTGGGAAACAAAACTTTCACCATGGTGCAGTAATGGTTACACTAGCAGCGACACAAAACGGTATAGCGACAAACAACTGTATAGCGACAAACAACTGTAGAAATGTTTCGACACGGAACCCCACATCTCCGTATTGTCCTCAAACTTCCCCATAGAATGGGAAACAAGGTGCCATCACAATGAAAAGAAAAACACCAGAATCCCTGACAGCCACAAATAATGAAATTTATTCACCGATACACCAATTTTTTCAGCCAACCGAAAGAAACTCAAAAGCAGAATCGTAACGTTGCATTAAACTATGATAAATGGCCACACCAAACGTACCTTCCTAAAACAGTTCATCTGCCGTGTAATGGTTGTGTGGCTGTTTTTGCTGTTCATGGATTTATTTTTCAGTATTTTAAAGGATCGTATCGCTGTTGTTGGAGCATAAAGACCCATGAAAGGAACTCTAAAGCCGCGCAGCACCCATGGTGGATAGGAGTAACACGGCAAAGTTGGTTCAAACCATAGCACCTCCGTACACTAAGCCAACAGCGTACTTTCCAGTTCGAGGGAATGGGCCAGCTTTTTCATTAGCAAATCCCGATTTAGCTTCTGCGAAACTTCGACGAAAAAAGCAATCCGCTCATCGGGCAGACGACTTTGCACAAGCTTGGCCGCCGCCCGCAACTGCACGGCCAGCTGCTCGAGATTATTCTGAGCACAGAAGGCTTGGGCGATGGTGAGCAGTCCGATAAGCTGCCACAAGTGGCTTCCGCAAGCGATCGCTTCGTCGATCATCCGATTACCCATCACTTTCACATCGTCCAGCCATCCGTTGAGCAGATGCTGCCTTGCCATCTGGTAGTCGATGAGGCAGTGCTCGATGGGATACTGAACGCGCTGATAGCGCCGTTCCAGCTCAGCAACCTTACTCCTGCGACATAGAATAAAAAAAACCCAAGAATACACATGACCATATGGATTTTTAAGGCTCGTTTCCCGTGCTTTATAAAGCAAAAACAAGCCATCCCCACCTACTTGTAGCTTAAGTAGTCGTGATCAGGCTCGGTTGGGTCTCGGTAAGTGGAAATGTCGCCAAACACGGGAGCGACCACCAGAGATTCTTTTGCCGGCGGAACGGCAAACAACAGCATCAAGCGACGGTCCGGTGGGGTATCCATCAACCTGGGAGGGATACGCAACCCGTCCAGAATGGTCAAACCGATCAGATTGCACACCTCTCGCACCAGTTTACCCTTCTCGGGGAGTACCCGAACCGTTGTGGTCTTGTAGAAACCGTCCAACACATCTCCGCCGTACCGCAGTAGCTCCTTTATCTTGCCTTGCTCGCGTAGCTCGTACATGCGATCGAATTGGTTGTACACTGCACGGTACGCACGGTACCGGAACTTAAGCAGCTCATCGATTTTATGCACCTCCCGCCGATGGTTCGTCTGCGGTCCAAAGCGACCGTGCTGCTGGCTGTACATTGGAAAACAGGCCTGGGAAAGCCGAACCCGGCCCGATACTTTCGTGTAGCATTCTTCCACCAGCTGAGCCATCGCACGGGAGCTTTGTCGCGTTTGTGGTAACTGGACAACCGGCCCGTGTCGGCCCGATGGCAGCAACTGTTCAATAAACATCAAATCCTCCCATCCACGGCCAAGATGAATTTGGCCAAGAATTTGCTTGTTTTTCTGCCGTCGCACTTGCTCCCGCAACGGTGGCTCCTTGCGCACCGTTTCCAGCAAACTGATCACATCACACTCGCCCGCTTCGGCAAGAATCTTCCAACGGGGACGATCAGCCGACCGCTGGCGGAGCTCCCGCGTCTCTGCCACTATCGCTGGAAACTGATGCTGATACTCGAGCAGCGAGGCACCGGCCCGGTCGCCCAGCGTACAATCGAATGTGGATAAACCGAGGTCTACCTCATCGGTAAAGTCCTGCTGACGATGACCACCGGCCGGATGCTGGTGGCGTCGTCCGTTTGCCGACGCAAGCAGATGCCCCTCAAGATCGCCCGTTTCGTACAGCGCCCGGCAGTGCAACAAATTTCCCGGATATTTTCGAGCATTACGAATGGTTTCCAGTGCCGGGAGAGCCTCGCAATACTTCAACTGTGCCCGGGTCTTCAACACCACCATCGACTCATCGTCTTCAGACACTCTCGGCGATGCTTCGGTGAAGCTGTCGATAGCACCGCCTACATTGCCGTGCCGAAGCTGGTGCACACCAATGTCCCGGACCACTTGCCACGCTAACTCCGGAGCGGACATTTTCGTTCAAATTTGCTCACCCTCTTTGGCCTTTTCGGTTCTATACGCGAGGGCACTTCAAACCGTAACGAATGACTGACATTTCAAGAGCATAGCCTACTATATTGCAGCAAACTCAGCGTGCCGATTGTCGCCATTCTGCTGAAGCAGCAATTCAGACGAGTATTAAACTTTAACATGATGAAGTACATATTTCTGCAAAGTAACTAAACACTTTTCTTGCGGAAGAAAATCTACTACATTTTAATTATGTTAAGAAATTATTCAGCAGCTTTATTGCCGCAAAATGAATGTCGCTTTAAATTCTTTTAAATAGTTCTCACCCCGTTAGCATGCTAACGGCTATTGGAGGGCAATGAAAGAATTTCTTCATCACTGAAAAAGCGATAAACCCACTGATTGCATTCTCTTACCATTCTTTGTGCTTCTACTCTCTGGCCGAAGCACAAAGTTCAACGCATTTCTACCCCCGACAGCCAACCCCGGTTTAAACAAAAGATTCACTCTTTCTTGATTGCCTCAGGAAACCACAAACCCTGTACTTCAGCCAAAGGTATTGATGGAAGCCGATGCACGTTCTTGTCGAGTAATTCCTCGCTCCATTGGTACGTATCTCTATCTAGACACAAATTGCTTTGCCTGTTTTTTCCAGTACATTAGAGACTAAGGCAACGCTACGATGAACGAGCAAACAAGACACCACATCGCAAACAATGCACTGCGCGAATCTTTAGAAGCGCATTTCAACGCCAGTCAAGTTGGGTGGATTGATTGTTTCGCTGTAGTGTACGAACAGGTCACGACAATCGATAAGCTGACCTCCCACAGCGGACTTCAATGGAAAATTGCACTTTCGCGTGCCGCATTTGCGGGGGGTGATCGAAGTCCATCATCGATGTTGCCATTAAAATGCGATTGCCGATGGTTTCGATGATGATCGAACACGTGCACCGCACCCTGTATCAGGGTCAATGAATGGTTCCCAACGCATGTGAAAACAACACACATTCGGATACACAAATGTTTCTCACCCAAACATCCAACAATAACAACCAGTAAAATGAACACGTACGAAACAAACAAGCACCTAGGTTTGAGAATTTGTTTCGAGTGAGACCATCTAGACACATCATGGTGGATGTGTAATTAATGATGTTAAAGTTGCGCCGATGATGAGCCGATTATCGATGGAATCCAAATTATATCACCAGACCGTATCAACACTCGTTGTCCCGATCCCTTTCCGCTGTACCTTGGGACGTTGTTGGGCACTTTTTTGCGTTCGTGCTCGTCGTACAACCCCACTAGTACGCACGCACGAACGAACGCCCTTCATTACGCACCGTAAACGCTCCGTGCAATTAAAAACGAATTACCTGTGGCTCAGATACACCTCATCCTGTATACGGTGGCCCTTATCGCCGTGTGCCTCTAACGCACAATTTGTACGGTAGGATGGAACCGAGGAATTAAGCTCTGTGGGCGTAATATCGCCTGCAGTAGTAATGTGATTATCCGCGGATGGGCGTCCAATTCGACTCGCCAGATAATAGACCTTATTTTCCTTACCTTGGCACGACAGGATAAGTCGATGGGTGGTTGGTTGAGTGCAAAGCCAGAAAAGGACACAAAAGTGCCGCTGGTAGGCATCTAGCCACTGCACATAATGAGCTGATAATCATTCTTTGAATCTAGATAATCTTCTCAAAGCAATCTCTTTTTCTATCAGTCACATAGAGCGAAATATGTGCTGATACTGAGGAAGGTTGTTTCGTTGATGAATGAAACAATGCTTGCTGATTTAAGTTTCTCTGTAGAAAGCAAATAAGTAGGTATCATTTGCTAGTTTACTGAGTTTAGTGTTATTGTTATGTACAATAAAGAAGCCTTTCTGGACTTCGAAATAAATTTCAAAGTCCGATTGCCTTCGCACAGGCGTACAGGTACTTTGATATCGAAGAAGGAAATAATCCTACACGAGTTACAGCGTTGCCGTTTGAAGTGAATGTTGAACTTCAAATGGTTTCTTTTTGCGATATTCATTATAATATCCTTACATTAGTAATCGTATTAGCGTTTACGCTATACGTCTTAGTGTTTGGATGAGTTACTACTTTCTTAGAATGTCGCTATGTTTCGAGGATCGATACTTCATCTGCAAATTGTTTATTTTTGTTATTCCTGAGATTGCAATCGCTAGTTCGGTTGCCAAAAGTATTTATGTAAATTAAACTTTTATTTTCAATCTGCATTTTGTGTTAGACACTACTTAGTTGCAACATGTTCCTTTCGAGAAATGATAACTCCCTGCAACTGAGTAAGCATTTCTCTTAAGAAACATGTTGCAACTAAGTAGTCTCTGACACGTCTATGCTCATGTGATGCGATCATGCTTGATCGTTGCGCAACATCTGGTGTTTTTTTGTTTAAACTAGTCTACAAATTATTACGAATTTCTTAAGCTAATAAGGCTATTTATTCAAAATACAGATGTTACATTAGCGGTACAAATGAAGCTCATCAGCCAAAGGTGCAAAAATAAATAAATAAAAAGCAACCAGCTATTTCATTTCAATTGTCGTATTGTACATATCGTTTCGAAACAAAAACTCTATTTAAATATAATAATAAAAGCTATCACCCTGCCTCAACATCTTGTGGCACGAAACAACATATGTTCTATTATTATATGTTTACAAACATTCCATTTGGAACAAATCGATCGTTTCGATCGCTTGATCATTTCACACAACGAGTGCCTGTTGTACAGGCAATCAACGTCTAACCCAATTTTCTGTACTATCTTTACCTTCTCTTACCCCACGGCTTTTTATTTTGCAGTGTTTGTTCACTCTTCGGAGTTTTGTATTATTCTCTACAATCAATCGCTGCAAATAAAACACATCGCATGCTGCCCGCCTGTCGACACGACGTCGACACTTGAGTTATTTTCACCAGAACTTCGAATCTAGCTCTTTCTGCGGGTCATGGCTCTTTCTTTCTTCTTGTGATTCAACCACACCCCTTTCAACGCCCTATACATTCTACATTCTTGATACTGCCTCGGACATTCGGTGAAGGAACAATCTAAAAGAAAAAAAAGCAAAAAAAAAAAATACACCACCAACCGTAAAGTTTTTGGCACAGATTCCCGGCAACGGTTACTCACACACACACAGATACACACAAACACACTTTCTTCCTTCGGGTTCGGGATGTAGTCAATCCATTTCCCGTGTCCTGAAATGCCAAGGTTCGAAGGCCTTGAAAAGTTTTACGACTATTTTGGCTGAAATATCGACAGCCGAACGTTGCATTCTTTCCCACAAGGTCAACAAAATGTTACAGTAGAAGTTTTTACGACGTGATCTACACCATTCTCTGATATTGGATGGTAGAAAAGCAAAAAGGAAAGGGAAACAATCCACTACGATAGCGTATCGCGACAAAATTGTAAAATTTACTAGCGTCAACACCCCGTTTCCCGCAACGTTTATAGTATGAGTCTATTTCACAGCTCAAAGTTATACAACCAAGCTCTGTACGCTTTAAAAAAGGACTCAATGTGTTCTTCTTCCATTCGTGCGGAATCCATCATCAACAAAATAATGTCCCTCTACTACTCATTATTCTTTACAGGACTCTTTCCATAATTTAGTGCTTCTACTATGCGACAATCTTACGATTCGGTTCACAGGCCAAATAAACCTGTCAGCTAGGCAAAGCTCACTGGAACGGGATTAATTTCCTCACCGACCAAACTTAACTTTCGCTTAGTTTATGGGACTTTCTATACTTTCCTACATTTGGACGTGTTGGCTTATCTGTCTTGAACAATGAAACAGAGCAAACTGAGGAAGAAACGTTTTTCCGCTTGGCAGACATTTCCGTTCATTTCTTCCGGATAATCGGGCCCGCCCGGAACCAATCTTTTCGCCCGCTTTATCAATTCTATTCCGGCGTTTTGCTTCTTTTTTTTTGCAACACATCCTGCCTGGAGTGTGATTTGTTAGTGCAGACAGAAAAGCGAAATCGAATAATGGAAAGTTCAAGAAAAAGATACTGCCACTCTGTGTAAGCACACAACACAGCCAGACACTTTGATATTGCTACCGGTTATGAAAATAAAGGAAAGGCTCAAAGGAATCGAACATAACCCACATCGCACTCACACACCTACACACACAAACATGGGAGTGAGTCAAATGCATTGGAATAGAAGACACTTTTCTTCATTCGGTCACTTTTCCTTATGTTCGGAACGAATCGGTAGCACAAGGATAAAGAGATCCTGTGAAAATGATGTGCAGTCAACAGAACTTACTACAACTCGTAGCACGCATAATGGGCAGAAAGAGTTGATGTTTCAGTGTCCCCTAATAAGACGAAGCACCAGGGCATTGAGAAGTGCATTTCTCCATGTAGCAGAACATCAAAGTCGATCTCTTTCCTTGGGAAATGTAAATTTACTCTCCTTTGAAGTGCAATCGTTCGTACCAAGCATGGACAGCATGCTTTTTCGCTACTAGTTGCATAAGGAAGACTTTCGGATAAGAGCAGAAGGAATATCACACATTTTCTTATAATTTGAAGAAAAAATATCAAAGGTCTTTTTTTTGCTTTGCTGACGTAAAAATATTGAAACAGTCTGTTGCAACCGGATCAGATTGTTCTGGTCCGTTTCGCCATCGATACGCTTCACCCATCCAGTACGCCGAAAGGAAGCGCTTTCATCCCCGTGGCCAAACAGGTAATCGAAGAAACCAAAATTGACATGTTGGCTAAGACGACTTTTCCGCTTGACAACCGGCCGAAATTCGAACTCCGTAACGCTAGAGCTTCCGTTTCTAGCTGCCTTGTCCTAGCCCACGCACGTGGTGCCCATTTATCCTCCTTGCCAGGAAAGTAGCTCCTCATTGGCTGCGATGGACTGATGGAAGCAGATGGATCGTGAGCGAAGCGAAAGAAAATACAATTATCTTCCCTAACGTACGATGGACTGCTGGCACAACGCTATCGAAAATCAATTGATTTTCTATTTTTACTCCCAATCTCTGGCCTCGCTAACACCACGCTCGTAGTTCGTTGCTTTCGATGGCCTTAGCTTTTTCATGGCCATCATAGTCCCTTTCCGTCTACTTCGAGTCCGACTGAAAAAAAAACATTGACTGCCACGGAAAACGAGAGCCGAGAAACGAACGAATCGGGAAATGAAAGTCAAAATGCGCATTATCCACTTACACCGAGCGCACGGTCGGTATAAGTTTTATTGCATGAGGTAGGGATATAAAAACGCTTGACGTTTCCACTAGTATTCGTGTTGAACCGGAATGATTTGATATCGGTCAAATAAAATTGCTCCCTAACCTTCTACGAGCCTTTCCCAAGAAAACAATTTGTTTAGCTTTTCTTTTTGTTTTACCGGCTTTTTTTAGTTCTCCCATACTTGATGTTCAAACCGGACATCCACCCAAAAGTTCTTCTGTACAATTCATATGTTTGTGAAATATTAATATTGACTGTTGACAAGGTTAAACAGGTGACATATAACACAAAGCATAACTGGGAGTTAGACTTATGGGTACCATTTGTCGGTTGCATTTTGTTGATAGAAATGTACAACGGTTAATGGAAGAAAAAAACATGACATTTTAATGCTTTACATTACTACTTGATAGAAAATAAGTTGAGCGGTATTTTAAAAAGTTCAATATCCTCAAAGGGTGATCTAAAGCAGTGGTCTCCAACCTGCGGGCCGTGGCGTTAACAGAAGTGGTTCGCGAAAAATATGAGTTTTTAAGAAAAGCTTATTACAATACATATCGTGCAATTTTTTCCCACAATTCAGATCAAATTTTCTACTGGCAACTTTGAATTAAGTGTACAAAATGTATGCCCTCAATGAATGTGGGCCGCAGATTGGAGTTAAAAAGTTTGGAGAGTACTGGTCTAAAGAGGTCTAAATGAGTAGAATGATTGTACCAGATTTGTTTTGAAACGTCAGAATGTTCAATATTCTTTAATCAAATATATTTAAACTACCTGTTTAGCTCAAGCACTAAAACATGAGACGGTACAATCTTAGATGACAGATTTCAAATTAAATAATATGTATACACACACATCCGTCACAAACGATCTATAAGATAACGATACGATTATTCTATTTATCATCCATCAATTCAATGTACCAACAATGCATATTAGCCATTCCGGTTTCTATAAAGCCAACGAACATTTCGGTCGCTTCTAGCGGCATTGGATACAACCCGTATAATGCAGTGTTGTTCGAACGATTGATAGCATGGTCCAGCTAGCTTATCCCCCAGTGCAACAGCACGATCATGAACATTGCCGTCCGGGAAACGAGACACGAGAAGAGCCGCATTTTGGTCGAGCATTCAACCGGTAAAAGGTTCTTTCCCGGTAAGTTCATTACGAGGCTAGCTGATGTGTGAAATTCGTCCATTGTGAAGTATGATCGTCTCAAGCAGCAGAAACCGTGCGCTTATTCTTTAGACACTTTGCAATCACATACGCACCGACGTTAGCTTCAGCAACGATAAGTCACCAAGGCATCTGTACGTTTCCATCGTGCATCGTTGAAAACAGTCTGAAGCTATCCCGAGAACATTTCCGGCTTCGTAAAGGCACTTTTCCCACGAGCAACGTGACCATCCTTCCAGCTTTTTATTTTGAAGGGATACTTGAGTCCATTTATGCCGCCTCTTACATCCTGCGGAGTAAAAATTAGGACTTCTACAGCACACAGGCACACTTTCAAGCTTTCAACTTCACAGACCATGAAACGTACGTAAGCAGTAGTCCCGAAACGACATGTTCTTTTATTTAAAAAAATCCCTGCTTCAAATTAACTCTCAAGAATGTCCATTGTACTGTAGAACGCGAAAATCAGAATACACATCTGCGAGGTGAGACAAGCTCATCTGAGCCGTTCTTTGTTAACACGTCTTTATACGACCTTAAATGTGCCCAATTTTGATAAACGCTTTACGGTTTAGCTTATGTCGGTTGTAATATGTATGTGAAGTTAGCTGTGATATGGGGAGTAAATAAGGACACCGGAAAATAGAGTTCTACACGATTTATTTCCACTCGTTTTGTAGTTCACATTTATCTGCTCCCGTATCGTTGTTGTTGTTAGTATGGTTTAGAGAGGCTTTGGCTCCTGCGGAGTTCTTTCGCCTCTTCTCCCGTATCGTTCCCCAAACTAACTCCCCGTTCTCAAAGCGCGCACCGCTTTTATAGTTTCTGCCCATCTTCCCTCTCGCTCCGCGTTACCCGCCGTAACCGCGTTCTCCTTCCTAGCTCATTCTCGCACGTTCTCTTTATTATCTCCTTCTTGCGCACATTCCGTCGCTCGCGCACATTCCCCTTACTCTTCCCCATTTCACATGTATGGGTTGTAATCTTAACATACAAATTACATGTTTTTTTATCTTTCAATGACATCGTCTCTTTTTCAAAGGATTACCAGCCTCCACGACCAGCAGCATGTAGCTTAAAAAAGAACTAAATCAACAAGCAACCTAATCCTCCAACAGCTTTTAATGCCAATGATACCATATTTAAATGGCATACTCATCAATAATTTGGACACTCTCCCCTCGATGACATCATCATTATCATCGCCACTACCGTCATCGACGGGTCGTCAGTGCTGCGATTAGCAAACCACTCTACATGCATAACCTGGAGCCCAGCCTGCCTGTCCGTCTGGCGCTGATTAATTACGCGCAACGACCTACCAAAACGATGGGTCATTAATTTTTCGATTTTCACTCCAAACCAAACGACAGCAACCCGTTCGCGCGGTCCAATCCAACCAAGTACTGCCGCTCGGATACGACACGTCCGAAAAATGTACTCTTTCTTTTGCTCTCGAAGCTCGGCGTACCGTGAAATATGTCTTAACTTGTAAACATGCCTGTTGCCGCCTGCTGCAATCCGTGATGGGAATGGAGCGATAGTTTTACTTCAAGACGCTACGGATAATGCGCCAAAAACTGCAACGAATCGTGTGCAGTTGCCTCGCCTAGACGGGGCCATCACTCATATACGCACCCACACACTCACATACACAACCATCCACAGAGACAGCAACATGAACGAAGACATGAATAGTTTACAAATATATCGTCAGCTTGCACCTCCATTGCTTGCTCCCGGTCCAACGGGCACCACGCAACAGGAAATTCATTTTGGTTCGACCAATTAAACTGACATAATTTAATTAAAAGAGATTATGAATAAATTAAAATAAATTCCATCCGTCGGCAAGGCATCCGAACCGTCGTCGAGCTCGGACCAGCACAACC